>JAFMPE010122827.1:406-11513 GCA_024759925.1 Ficus religiosa | reverse complement strand
AAAAAAAAAAAAGTCATGTTATACCCTGGTATTTTTCATAATTATTATGAAGGCATCCTTTTTTCTTTTAATATTTAAGAAATAATTGCCATTTTGCTTTTGCATTAATAATTGTCCTCTTAATTTTACATTTTAGTAGTCTTTCTACTTTGTATCTTGAAATGCCATATAGCATCATTATTACTTTATATTTAAGTAAAAAAAAAAAAGAAACTTGGTTGCTAAACCACAAAATGGCGCGAGAGCAAAGGAAGCAAACCGAAGTTCAAGGATGTTGTGAAGAATGTCACCCTTACAATCCATTTGATCCACATTCATCACCCCCAACCCAAAAAAAAAAAAAAAAAAAGTTTTCTCGTCAACCAAATCTGTCTTGTCCTATGTTTCCTGTCTCTTTTTTTTCTTTTTTCCTCTTCTTTTCTTACTGATTCTCTGATGGCTGCTTTTTTCTTTCCTCGGAGACACTTTTGAATCCTAACATAATCTTCATTCGAAAATGGTAAGATTTTGAGTTTTCAAACGTAGAATATATCTAACAACACTTAGAAGATTATGATACATTCTGAGCAAAATTCATTGTTCGATTTTGATCGTGTGCAGGGAACTCCGGTGAACATTATCGTAGGCTCGCACGTCTGGGTCGAAGATCTGGACATTGCATGGATAGATGGAAAAGTATCAAAGATCAACGGACAGGAAGTGGAGATTCAGGCCAGCAATGGGAAAAAGGTACGTAGGTGGCTAAAATCCTGTTTGTTTCAATAGAAAATGCGTAAATTGATCACATTTTGTTTTTGGTACTTCCTAAGGTTGTTGCAAACTTGTCAAGAATATATCCGAGAGATATGGAGGCTCCTGCTGGCGGAGTCGATGACATGACGAAGCTGTCTTATTTGCATGAGCCTGGAGTGTTGGAGAATTTGAAGATTAGATATGAGCTTAATGAGATCTATGTAAGCGGTCGTCGTTTGTTTCTTTTACGGATTAAATCGCTAACCTTTAACTCATGAGAGCAATAATACATCGATCCATGTGTTATCTCTGTGTTAAGAAAACAATTAGACTCCAAACACTCGGCAAACATATTCCCGAAAATTTAACAGGAGCAATTTCTTTGCAGACTTATACTGGAAACATCCTCATTGCCATTAACCCTTTCCAAAGATTGCCCCATATCTATGATGCTCACATGATGCAACAATACAAGGGTGCGCCTTTTGGAGAGCTGAGCCCCCATGTCTTTGCAGTTGCTGATGTTGCATACAGGTTATCTAGATACATATATGTGTATATATTTAGTGTTCTTCTGTGGATTCTATGTGTTTCTGTTCTTTTTTTTATACATGAAATGATATGCCTTAACTAATCATTTAACAAAATCAGGGCAATGATTAACGAGAGGAAAAGCAATTCGATCCTTGTCAGCGGTGAAAGTGGCGCGGGTAAAACCGAGACCACCAAAATGCTTATGAGGTACCTTGCCTTTCTAGGTGGCCGGGCTGCAACTGAAGGAAGGACAGTTGAGCAGCAAGTTCTTGAGGTATGAGTTTATTATTCTCGGATGAAACTTGTTTTTTCTGTTCTAGTGGTTGGGTTCCTTTAAATTCTTCGGAGAACTCTTTGGCAGGACACAAGTTGATTATGAAATAACCCGACCGTTAAAAACTGTGTCGTACTAATTGGGTATTTGTTCATACCCTACCACAGAATTTTCCGATTCTGATGCAAATCTGTATTGACACTTCTGTACTCAATTCCCAATGCAGTCAAATCCGGTACTTGAAGCATTTGGCAACGCTAAAACTGTTAGAAATAACAATTCTAGGTGAGAACCTTGAACTTCTTCAGTTAAATTTCGCTTCAAATTCTGCTATATGTACATGCCTTGTGTATAAAGTCTTATAAGATCAGTTCATGCATTCCTATTTGCTTGAATTGATGTTCTCTCTTTATTACAATGTCGGGACAGTCGTTTCGGTAAATTTGTTGAGATCCAATTTGATAAGCAAGGAAGAATCTCAGGAGCTGCAATCAGAACTTACCTTTTAGAACGGTCACGTGTTTGTCAAATTTCTGATCCCGAGCGAAACTACCACTGCTTTTACCTTCTTTGTGCTGCACCACAAGAGGTACCAGGGATTTTCTTAGTAAACAATGCACCTTGTCTTGTTGCCTGTTGTGTTCTTTAACTTTTGAGCTGATATTGTAATATTGTCAGGAAATCGAAAAATACAAGTTGGGTAATCCTAAATCATTTCACTATCTTAACCAATCAAATTGTTATGAACTGGTTGGTGTAAATGATGCCCATGACTACCTTGCCACGAGGAGAGCGATGGACATTGTTGGAATCAGCGCTAAAGAGCAGGTATGAACTTGTCAAAACCGGCATTTTCTTCATGATCTACGACAAAAAGGAAACTAAATTCTCACTATCTTTAACTCTCTCTCTCAGGAAGCAATTTTTAGAGTTGTTGCAGCAATTCTTCACATTGGGAACATCGAATTCGCAAAGGGAAAGGAGATAGATTCATCAGTTCCAAAAGATGATAAAGCCAAGTTCCATCTCAAAATGACTGCAGAGCTTCTCATGTGCGGTTTCCTTCCTTACATATGCCACCATAGTTTAGATCCCGCTCTGCCTCCCTCTCTTATAATGATATAATCTTTCGAGTTCTTCTCCAATTTCAGGTGTGATGCTGATGCTTTGGAGGATGCATTGTGTAAGCGTGTGATGATCACCCCTGAAGAAGTCATCAAACGAACGCTTGATCCTGAAAGTGCAGCAGTTAACCGAGACGGTTTGGCTAAGACAATATATTCCAGATTGTTTGACTGGTAAGGCATTGTAATAAGATTGGTTTATGTCATGCATAATATTGAAATATTGTTGGAATATTAAGGCTGTCCACATATATGCAGGTTGGTGGATAAAATCAACGTCTCAATTGGTCAAGATGCTAACTCAAAATCCCTCATTGGAGTTCTCGACATCTATGGTTTCGAAAGCTTCAAGACAAACAGGTAAAAAAAGTTTGAAAAAAAAAAAAAAAAAAAACATGTATTTGTTAAAAGAATTCACTTTTGCTCAGACAGTTCTTTATAACTTGGTCTCGGAATTTCTTGTGTTGTGCAGTTTTGAGCAGTTCTGCATTAATTTCACAAATGAGAAGCTACAACAACATTTCAATCAGGTTAGTTCTTCATATCTCAATTTCTTGTTATGCTTTTTTGCTCGCGAATGTTTACTAAACGAAAAAGTAATGTTTGGTAATGGTTTTAGCACGTCTTCAAAATGGAACAAGAAGAGTACACCAAAGAGGAAATTGATTGGAGCTACATTGAGTTTGTTGATAATCAAGATGTATTGGATCTTATCGAAAAGGTCGATTCTCTTTCCATCACATGACACCACTGTTTGGTTACTAGTTTCATGTCAACATACAAGAATTTTACTTAACTTTTTTTCCCCTCACAGAAACCCGGTGGAATAGTTGCACTTCTTGATGAAGCTTGGTAAGATAATTTCTTGTAGTTCTTTATTTTTATTTATTTATTTTTTTTAATGTTAAATTTAGTCCTTTTCCTTTAGCTCTGTGCATCATTTGTATAAACTTCAACTTTTCGTATCATTTCATTTTTCCCTCTCAATCTCTATGATTGTTCTTTTTTCTCTCTTGCAGCATGTTTCCAAAGTCAACACATGAGACATTTTCAAACAAGCTTTATCAAACGTTCAAAAATAACAAACGATTTATAAAGCCGAAACTTTCTCGGACGGATTTCACCATAGCCCATTATGCCGGAGAGGTATGATCTATTATACAGTGTATCAATATTGCTGCTAGAATTAACTGTTCTGACATTCTCTTTTTTTTTTTTTTTATCATCTTATTAACACCTTCATTTCAGGTCCTCTATCAATCAGACCAATTTTTGGACAAAAACAAGGACTACGTGGTTCCCGAGCATCAAGATTTGTTGAGTGTTTCAAAATGTTCTTTTGTTGCAGGCCTTTTCCCTTCACTCAAAGAAGAGACAACCAAATCTTCCAAGTTTTCTTCAATTGGTTCTCGATTTAAGGTACTTGTGCTTCAACGATTTTGATGCGTACGATGATAAATAACTGATTTCTTGCGATGCAAGAAATTGCTTACTGATGTCTATTCCTGTGTTCGGAATTGTGCAGCTGCAACTCCAACAACTAATGGAAACCCTGAATTCTACAGAACCTCATTATATCAGATGTGTTAAGCCAAACAATCTTCTAAAACCTGCCATATTTGAAAACGTCAACATTATGCAGCAATTGCGCTGTGGTGTAAGCAAAATAAGCGCTTTTCACTATTTTCTTCAAGCCTAAAAAAAATGTTTCTAGAACTTTTCTCTCTTCACTTACCATTGTAAATTCTCCATGTAGGGTGTCTTAGAGGCAATCAGAATCAGTTGTGCTGGATATCCGACTCGCAGGCCATTCTTTGAATTCATTAATCGATTTGGACTCCTCGCACCGGAGGCCATAGAAGGACAGTAAGTATCCTCTCTTTGCGTCGGTCTTAAGTTGCGAACACATGCTGACCATTGATTTCACTTTCTGACACTTTGTTCCACTGGTCAGTAGCTATGATGAAAAAGTTGCTTGCAAAAAGATTTTGGAAAAGAAGGGGCTTAAAGGGTTTCAGGTAATGCGAGGAGTGCGTTGCTAATCTTTTCACGCAAGGCATAAATGTATCATGTTTTACTGAGCGAAATAAATGCTCACGCAGATAGGTAAAACAAAGGTATTCTTAAGAGCTGGTCAGATGGCAGAATTAGACGCAAGAAGAGCACAGGTACTAAGTAATGCAGCGAAGATTATCCAGCGGCGTGTGAGAACGCATCAGGCTCAAAAGCAGTTTATTGCACTGCGAAAGGCCACCATAGTCGTACAATCACTATGGAGAGGTGAGCCATCTCAAACATATACTAGTATTTTCGACAATGTTCCGAAAGATTCATAGACTGGTTGGTGATAATCTCTTGTTCGGTGCATTGTGTAGGTAGACTGGCCTGCAAGCTTTTTGAGAACATGAAGAGAGAGGCAGCGGCTGTTAAGATTCAGAAGCACACACGCAGACACCGTGCGAGAAAAGCATACAAGAGTCTCCATCTCTCGGTACTCGTCTTGCAAACAGGTTTAAGAGCAATGGCTGCGAGAAAACAATTTAGATTCAGGAAGCAAACTAAAGCAGCCATAATCATTCAGGTAAACATACAAAATATCATGCTTTTGTGGATGAACTCTCCCCCAGATTGTCAGCGAAAAAGTCAAAGCCTAAACTTGTGATATTCTCAGGCTCGGTGGCGTTGTCATGGAGCTGCTTCATACTATAAGAAGCTCAAGAAAGGCTCGATTCTAGCGCAGTGCAGATGGAGGGGAAGAGTTGCGAGAAGGGAACTTAGAAAGCTCAAAATGGTAAGTTATATTAAAGTTCACGTCACTAATTGTTTCTCGATACGTTTAGTGAGATGCACTTTAGTTACTCATTTTCTATGTATTTTTCTTATGTCCATCTCCAATTTTCCGCAGGCTGCCAGGGAAACGGGCGCACTTAAGGAAGCAAAAGATAAGCTGGAGAAACGAGTGGAGGAACTTACTTGGCGTCTGCAGTTGGAGAAACGTTTAAGAGTATTTTTCATTTCTTGCTCTTAACTTTGTTATTACGAAATGAGAACTTTTGCACTTTACTTACTCGTCAAAAAATGAAATCTTGTCTGCAGACTGACCTAGAGGAAGCAAAAGCACAGGAGGTCACGAAATTGCAGAATTCTCTACAAGAAATGCAGAACAAAGTTGAAGAAACGAACGCACTACTTGTCAAGGAACGAGAAGCTGCGAAGAAGGCCATAGAAGAAGCACCTCCTATTATCAAAGAAACCCAGGTTCTTGTTGAAGATACTGAAAAGATCGATTCTTTAAAAGCGGAAGTGGAGGGCCTACAGGTATAAGGCTTCATTCAACAAATATTCACATGTTACAACAAATTTACTTAAACGACAAAGCCTTTCGAAACATGAAGTTTGAGTGAGAATTGCTTTTTGTTCAACTTCAGCAACATTTTGTAGCACAAAGATGAGTTATATGTGGCCAAAAGGCTCGTAATTTGTATACGGTGATAGTTTTGCTAATCTGGACCTTGGATTTTACCCGCAGGACTCGTTGAATTCAGAGAGAGAAAGAGCTGATGACTACGAAAGAAAATACAACGAATCAAAGGAATCGAGCGAACAAGGACGTAAAAAGTTGGAAGAAACAGAGAAGAAAGTTCAACAGCTTCAGGAATCACTGACCAGGTAATACAATCTCTTAAACGAGAGCAAATTTCACCACCATTAAGTTACCTTGGTTAACTGAACACTTAAAACTTCCTTGATTAGGCTAGAAGAGAAGCTTTCCAATTTGGAATCGGAAAACCAAGTTCTACGCCAACAAGCCGTGTCAATGGCACCAAACAAGTTCCTCTCCGGGCGTTCTAGATCAATTCTTCAGGTACTAAAAAACCAGACCCTCACATGACAGAATGATCATACCAAATTTCTCATAAAGGCTTACACTTTCGTCTTGTGAACTGATTATTGGCAGAGAGGTGGAGAAAGCGGGCATCTCAGCATGGACGCGAAGCCACCCGTGGTACGAAATAAAAGCTCTCTTGAATTCAAAACTGATAATTGAAGAAAAACTTATATATTATTCGATCAGTTTCCTTATTTGTTGAACTGATGACATGAATCAGGACCTGCATAGCCCTTCAATAATCCAAAGGGAGATTTCTGAAGTAGAAGATAAGCCCCAGAAATCTCTCAATGAGAAACAGCAGGAGAATCAGGAGTTGCTCATCAGATGTGTCGCACAGCACCTCGGGTTTGCAGCCAATAGGCCGATAGCCGCTTGCATCATATACAAATGCCTTTTGCAGTGGAGATCATTCGAAGTTGAGAGAACCAGCGTCTTTGACAGGATCATCCAAACCATAGGCCATGCCATTGAGACTCAGGATAACAATGATGTTTTGGCCTATTGGTTATCCAATGCCTCCACTCTCCTCTTGCTTCTCCAACGGACCTTGAAAGCTAGTGGTGCCGCGGGATTGACTCCACAACGACGACGTTCGTCATCAGCCACGCTGTTTGGAAGAATGACTCAAGTAAACACAAGTTTCCTGTTAAAACTCACTGAATTCAGCCAAAGAAGCTTTTATTTCTCTGATCAATTCTCATTTACTTTTTTCGGTGCTGTTATAGAGTTTCCGCGGTACTCCACAAGGAGTCAACCTCTCCTTGATCAATGGTGGCATGAACGGCGGAGTTGACACCTTACGGCAAGTTGAAGCCAAGTATCCAGCTCTACTTTTTAAACAGCAGCTCACAGCTTATGTAGAAAAAATTTATGGGATGATCCGAGATAACTTAAAGAAAGAAATCTCGCCACTGCTTGGCTTGTGTATCCAGGTCTTTTAGTTTTTTTATCAACTTGTTGATTAATTCCAACCATTTTCTCTTCCCTTTCAAAAATTTAATGTCGTATTATTTAAAAATTTTATTTTTTCTTTTGATATGATAAAGGCACCAAGAACATCGAGGGCAAGCTTGGTTAAGGGATCATCAAAATCAGTTGGTAACACCGAGGCTCAACGAGCTCTGATTGCTCACTGGCAAGGCATTGTCAAGAGCCTAGGGAGCTTCTTAAACACGTTGAAATCGAATCACGTTAGTATAGACCTTTATCGAATGTGAATTCGTCTCTCCTTTCCTTATCTCTTCATCTCTTGATCGACTTTCTCCTTTTATACAGGTTCCTCCATTCTTGGTCCGGAAAGTCTTTACACAAATATTTTCTTTCATCAACGTTCAACTATTCAACAGGTATGTTAATGTTCAGTCCAGTCCAGTCCAGTCCAATCTAATACCTATCTCTATAGTTTCATGACAAGAAAAACTTTTTTAATTTCTGTGTTTGTCTGCAGTCTTCTACTAAGAAGAGAATGCTGTTCTTTTAGTAACGGTGAATATGTTAAAGCGGGATTAGCTGAACTCGAACATTGGTGCTACAAGGCGACAGATGAGGTACCTACCTAACTTCATTTTTTGATATGATTCTTCTATATAAAATTCAGTAACTAAATTGAAAGTTTAAAAAAAAAAAAAAAAATGCAGTATGCAGGTTCATCTTGGGATGAGCTCAGGCATATAAGGCAGGCGATCGGGTTCCTGGTATCCCCCCTCTTCTTCTCGTGTTATTTCCCAATTCCACACTCATTATACGAAATATTAGACTCGAAATAAAAATCGTCTTTTCTTTTTCAGGTCATACATCAAAAACCCAAGAAAACATTAGACGAGATAAGCCATGATTTATGCCCGGTATGTTACTTCATGTGCCCCCATGGTACAATAAGTCAAATCTGATCGTATCGTGCAATACTTTTCAGATTTTAGTTGACGGTCAAAAAAGCTCTGAACCGTGGTCCTCTATGATAAAAGTAACTCAAATTTCAATGGTTCAGAGTGACTAAAAGGCTGGTCCTACTGTAGTTTTGGCCATTAATTCATGCACAAACGTTACGAAAACATAATCTCTGACCTCAGTCCGCTGATCTGAGCATCTCAAACAATAACAAATCACAATTTGCTTAATCCACAGGTGCTTAGCATACAACAACTGTACCGGATTAGTACAATGTACTGGGATGACAAATACGGCACGCATAGCGTGTCCACGGAAGTAAGTTTCTTCTACGGACGCCATTACTCGAAAAAACACCCTAGGTTCGAGTCATACGTAAAATACTAAAATTTCCACACCAGCAATGATCTTAAGTACATTTCATCTCAAACACTAACCGGTCTTTGTGGGAAAATTCTAGGTTATTTCCAGTATGAGGGTTCTGATGACGGAAGACTCCAACAATGCGGTCAGTAATTCGTTCCTGTTGGACGACGATTCCAGGTTAATCACATAGAACTCACTTACTTGCAACACAAGAAATAGGCACTTAAATACAAGTTTATATATCTATATTTTCCTTTTTTTGCAGTATTCCATTTTCAGTTGACGATTTATCGAAATCGATGGAGCAAATCGACATCGCCGACATCGATCCCCCACCTCTGATCCGCGAGAACTCAGGGTTTAGTTTCTTGTTGCCTCGTACAGATTGATTGATATTGCTTATACAGTAAGAAATTGGAATAGTAGATTCACATCTGAGAGAAACAACCATCTTCAGATTTAGAATTTTATTTTTTTTAATTTTTAGTTATATAAGTAATTCATTTGATTTCAAATAGGGATGCCATTGCTCCAGACAGAAATGTAATGACTGATTTTCTGTATGCATTTTGTTGTATAACTAACTTATATAGATAGCCGTTATTATAGTTAAGGAAAATAAAATAAGAGAAGTACAGTTTTTTTTTTCTTTTTTCTTTTTTCTTTTTTCTTTTTTCTTTTTTCGGAAAATCGATGTTATAGTAAATGATGATTGAACTGAAGGACACAAAACATGTCGTTCAAGTAAACGACATCCACACGTTATCATTATTGTTGTTATTATTACTATTATTATTAAGAAAGAGGACTACTTAATGGACGTAAAATTTAAAACATAAAAGCGACAACGAAATGCACGATAATGTGAAAAAACGACAGAAACACAAAAGTAGAAACGACAACTGCTAGAAACTGTGTTTTTGAAAACGACAGTACTTAACTAAAACAACCTCAACATGTAAAATGATAAGAACCATAAAAGAGTACAGAAATGCACACAATAATTAAATGGACATCAAAGTAGAAGCAACGACGTGAACAGCTCAGAAAAAACAAAACGACATCCAAACGAAAACGACGATAAACATACAAGGAGGAACGACAAAAACGAAAAACGACACGAAAAGAACTTTTGAAACGACAAAAATCTGAAAATTAACAACTTCAAGAAAAATAAATAGAAAATGAGGGGGGAAAAGAGAGAATAATCCTTAGAACAACTAAAAGGTGAAACTATAATGATCCGAAAATCGACAACAACCACAAAAAATTTGCAAAACCCCTTAATGGCATTTCAACTACTAATTCAAAAGAGGAGTCGTTCATATTTTTATGGTTGTCTCTCCACTACTTATTTCATATATCATCTAAATTTAATAATCTGATCACGTAAATATAAACTAAATATTACAAATATTTAAACAATTTATTTACATGTCAAAATTTAATTGAAGCGACAGTTAAAAAGACATGAGAATATATAGGACAACATATCAAATGGAGAGCAACGGAGTAATTCACGGAAGTGTTATATTTAATTACTGCAAACATTAATAATTAGTCCCATAACTTTCGAACATAAAAATCAATGTTATAGCCTACTTCTAATTCAGTAATCAGTCTTTTGGTTTTATCATTAGAACATTAAAACAATAATTTTATCTCCTAAAATCGTAAGTTTTAATTCTAATATTTCGATCATGAAACTTGGAACACCACTTTTTCACTACTATAAATAAAAACGCAATTCTGTAAAACTATAACAAAACTATTAAAAACAAGCATACAACTTCTTTTTTCGTTTAAAAATTATTCAAACAAGATTTGCAATGTCACTAACTTACAAGGCCTTTAATTTGGTAAAGCACGTGCCTCATTCTTCCCCAGAGTCTTACATGTGGTCAAGTCATCTAGCTGATCAAAAAGGATTAGTCAAACTTGATCACTTTTAATAAGAAATCTTCCAGCTGAGTCAAAGTGTCGGGTAATATTGTAAACCCTAGTCAATAGGAATGCATGTGTTCAAAGTCTTACACTCGTGATTCTTCTAAATCAAACCTTTCCTTTTTTTCTTTTTTTTTTTAATATATATATATATATAATTCTAAAAGAAGAAGTATAGTCTCGTGCATTGATTCTTCCGACGCTTAACAAAGGTAACCTAACCATCGAGAATAAATATCCACTTTTAGAATGTTTATTTTGCATTAAAAAAAAAAAAAAGGAAGAAGAAGGAGACTAGAAGAAGGTGAGTAGTCATTTTATTTCTCAATTAATTATGTGTTTACTTACAAAAAA
>JAFMPE010122815.1:0-11111 GCA_024759925.1 Ficus religiosa | reverse complement strand
ACGACGGTTGTCTAACCGTCGTGTAAACTTTGCACGACGGTAAATAACCGTCGTGTAATCCATAGTTTTTACTAGTGCAGAAAGAGCTCAATATAAGGCAACGTAGATGGCTAGAACTCGTAAAGGACTATGATTGTGAGAACCTTTACCACCCTGGAAAGACATACAGGGTAGCAGATGCCTTAAGTAGGAAATCCGTAGGCATGCTGATGTCTATTGGAGCATTTCCTAAGCCACTACAAAGGGAGATTTCTGATTTCAACCTGGAAATGATAACGGGGAAATCGTATGTTCTAACTCTCCAATCCAATCTGCTAGAATCTATTATGTTGCATCAAGGAAAGGATTCCTTTTTTATTAAAGTGCAACCTTTTAGTGGAAAGAACAAGGATTTTAAGACTTCTGTAGATGGAGTCATTTATTTCAAGGAAAGAATTTGTATTCCTGACTTTGAATTTCTTAAGGACCAGAGTATGTTAGAAGCACATAAGACGCCATATTCGGTACATCCATGAGCTTATAAGATGTACAAGGATCTCTCAGAGAACTATTGGTGGCCAAAATGAAGAATGAAGTAGCAGAATTCGTGTCAAAGTGCCTAACTTGTAAGAAAGTTAAGGCTGAGCATCGACATCTTGGAGAAGATTTGCAGAAAATAGAGCTCCCTGAATGGAAATGGGAACAAACTACTATGGATTTTGTAGTAGGACTACCTAGGACTGTAAGTAGGAATGACATGATTTAGGTTATTGTTGATAGATTAACCAAATCAGCCCACTTCATTGCTATTAAGGCCACCTTTTCAGTGGAAAAATTGGCTGAAATCTATGTATCCCAGATTGTTAGACTGCATGGAGTGCCAAAATCGATCATTTCAGATCGTGATGGATGTTTCACCTCTCGATTTTGGACAAGTGTGCATAGTGCCTTGGGGTCGAAATTGAAGTTCAGTATGGCTTTTCACCCTCAAACTGATGGTCAGTCAGAACGAACTATCCAGACATTAGAAGATATGCTAAGATCATGTGTTCTGGATTTCAAAGGAAATTGGAATCAAAAGCTGTCATTGATCGAATTTTCGTATAATAATAGTTATCACGCTTCAATTGGTATGGCCCCATTTGAAGCATTATATGGAAGAAAATGTCGATTTCCCATTCATTGGCAGGAAGTTGGACAGAAACAACTTCAAATAATGGATTTCATCAAGAAGACCTCTGAGGATATCAAGAGGATCAAGCAAAGACTCGATATAGCATTTACTTGACAGAAAAGTTATGCCGATAAATGTAGAAGGCCTTTGGAATTCCAAGTTGGAGATGCCGTGTTCATTAAGATTGCTCCTATGGAGGGAGTAATGAAGTTTGACAAAAAAGGGAAACTTAGTCCAAGATACACAGGACTGTTTGAAATCCTTGTAAGGATTATGAAAGTAGCTTACCAACTTGCCTTGTTGCCAGAATTAGCTTTAATGCAAACGTTTTTCACGTTTCGATGCTAAAGAAGTATGTACCAGATCCTTTCCATGTGATAAGTCAAGAACCAGTTGAGGTTCAAATGGACTTAACCTACGAAGAAAAGCCAGTTCAAATTCTGGATCGAGCAGAGAAAGTCTTGAGAAATAAAACCATTCCTATGGTTAAAATGTTATCACGGAACCATAAGGTTGAAGAAGCAACCTAGGAGTTAGAAAATGAAATGAGAAAGAACTACCCCAATTTATTTTAATTTTTGAGGACGAAAATTTTTAAGGGGGTAGATTGTAATGACTAGTGTTTTACCATATTATGATTTCTTTTTTTTTTTTTAAAGGAATTTATGTGTACCATGAAGGTATTTACGAAAAAGCCTGATTAGGGTTTTTTTTTATCAAGTTTTGTGAGTTCTTGTGATTTTATAAGACTCAATAAGAATTGCTTAGTCAAGTAAATAACCTTTTGAGCAAAAAGGTAGAAAGGTAGAATGAATATTTATAATTTTATGTTGGTCAAAGTTTGGTCAGAAAAGTCAAATGTTGACTAGAAAAGTCAAAGGTATGACGGTACTGTAATATGATAAGCAGTATAGAAAATATACTATGAAAAACCGTCATTACGAACAAGATAGTAAGAATAAGATTCAAAACTACTATATAAAAATTAAGCACATTATTTAGGATATTAAGGGCTAAATGGCTTTAAGTTATAAGAAAAATTTTACACAGTCCTTTTATTCACAGATGAATTCTGGACTGCAGTCCAGTATAACAGTATTGTATTAGTTAAGAGTAATATTGAAAATATCTGTTAGCATGAAAATGGACCGCATATTAAGAGGAAAGCCAAACAAGGCCTAGAGGGAGGACACCTCACCCACCGGACTAAATTGCAAATATTTTATCTTTAGGGACCAAAGTGCAATTTTAAGAAAAAATGAGGTAGGCATGATGATGTAAGCATGATGATATCATGATGATGTAAGCAAAAAACTTCCTCTCCAAGCAATCCATAATGGCCGGCCACATGTAGGGACTAATGGGCAAATATTTTTGTTTCAAGGACCAATAAGCAAATTTTGGATTAAAAATAAATCCAAAAAGAAAATCATTATTCACCTATAAATAGGTGATGAAGGGGAGGTTATTTGGTTCACAAAAAAATTGGAAAATGCCCCTAAATCATACCTAAATGTTTGCTCATCTTTTTTCTCTAAAATCCGAACAATAAGAGGGAAAAAAAAAGTAAGGAAGGGAAAGACTTAGGGTGGTGGTCGGATTTGGTGGAACCCCAATCAAGTGACCAAAAATTTTTAGAACCCCATCAAGTTAGGGAGGCCGGTTGTGGGTGGAAAGCAAAGGAGAAAGGGAAAAGTTGAATCAAGCTAGCCAAACCCTTGAATTGATTAAGGTAAACCCTTTGGACCCTAAGCTTTTCGATTCAAGCTTCATTTTGGAAAATTAAGTGTATTTCAACTATTGGATGTAAGAGCTTAAGCTAATTTAATTTACATGCCCTATTTTAGAAATTTTAGGCTTTGTGCTTGATTAGGTTATTAAGTGGTTTTGATTTATGAGCTATGCTAATTATGTGCTTATGCTTGCATGATTCTAGGGTTTGCTTGTATGCTTAATGATGTGGTTATATGTCCCCAATATGCTTAAGGAAGTTTTAGATTATGCATGTTAGGTTGATAGTATGTGTTGAATGATTACGCAAAGCAAAAGTTTTGCAAACCCTAGCTTGGTGCAAAAACATCCAAGGGTTTGCATGAGAATGTATGGTTGAATGTATGGATGAATGTATGATGGGAGTTTATGTTAGAAATGCTACATGACTGTTATAGGCTCCTGGTTGCAACCGGTTGAGGTAGAGTGTGCGTATTAGGACATAAAATGGACTTAAGCAAGAAAACTGCCAGTTCGGGTAAAACTGGTCAGTTTTCTAGAAAGCTGGTTTTGAGGCCCTTAGAGGCCGAATTTGGAAAAACTTAAAACATGAAAGTTGTAGAGAAGGGATTTTTCTAGGGGCAGGCATAGTCCGTTTTTAAAAATAAGGCTTCAATAGCCTTGGTTTTTACAAAAATTTGAACCTAGTCATGCCCAGACTTCATGCACGGCCAGGTAGGTTCAATAGGGGAAATGAGTAGGTTAGAGACCGAATTGGGTCTTGAGTAAAACATAAAAGTTGTAGGGGTTTTTGAGGTCTAAAACTTTTGTGAAGAAAACTTTTTCAGATTCATCACAGATTTTTAAATATAATTATATTTCAAAAACTGTGCAGGAAACAAGAAATTCCTGCACATGATTTTCTAAAACAATGCAGGAAAAGGACATTCTTGTACATACACTGATGAATTGGCTGTGGGAAACTATTCCAAAGGCAGTTTCCAACACTTAGTAATTTTTACAAACCCTACTCAAAGAGTTACAATTTTTTAAAGTGGAACCAGGATTTTTGTACATAAAAAGGACATAAAATGCTAAGTTTTTCCAAAGTAAAGAAAAGTAAATTTTGGACCACAAGTTGTCTTAAAATTTGGTAAGAAGATGATAACCAACGGTAATCAGGAAGGATCCCCGAGTTACTGGACTGGGCCCGAAGCCCAAGGTTACCAATAGTAACCCAATAAGATTCAACTTAGAAGTTTGAGCTTTAGTAAGCCAATAAGAGTTAACCCAAGTTTGGTACACACCATGGGTTACCCAATGTAACCCAACAAGATACTAAGTTTGTTAGTGGCCCTAAAACCCAATGGATTATGGATTGGAATATTAAGGCTTAGGCCCAAGGTTAAGTAACCTAACACTATTCATATATGCTTGGGCTTAGTATCCAAGGTTACTCTAAGTAACCTAATAGGTTATGATCTAAGTATGTAGGCCATGAACTCTAGGGTTACTTGTAGTAACCAAGTGAGTTATCATGTGTACGTATGAGGGACATATAACTAAGGTCATGTATAGATGTTGGTTAGGTTACCAATATTTTATGGTTATGGTTTATGGAAACCTTACCCTATGTCCTTTATAATAGTAGGAGATAGCCTACTATTGCAACCTGACTTGAAGCAACATATTACAGGATATAGCATACGAGATAAGTACAACTCCGCCTACAGCATAGGCTTTTTATTGTGTTACTTGCCTAATGTGTTTTATGCCATGATATGATATGATAAGTGATATGTTAAAGTTATGTGATGCTATGATATGTTAAGTTTATAAAATGATTATGATTTCTCTATGTGTGACATCATGAAGCATGTTCACAAATAAGAATAAGACCAAAGTATGACATGATGAAAAGTAAGTATGATGGCAAGTAAGTTACCTGTGTCATACCGACTAGCTTTCAGGTCGGGTTTGGTCTATGGTTTAAGTTGGAAATGGACTGGCCGTCCCAACCACTCCATAGCTACGCGCCACGGTGTAAACACTTATGTTAAGGGGCCCATAGTATGTTAAGCTAAGAAAGAATAAGAAAGTATAATGAAGCATAAATGGTTCATGCATGATTATGTTATGTACGTTTTGTTTTGTTTTTATGTCATGGATATAATAGTTGTACTTGCTGAGCGAAAGCTCACGTCTTACGTCTATGCTGTAGGTAAGCAACCTATCGACAATCTCTGATGCAAGGTGGTGGAGCGTGGCACTGCTAACTGTGAAATGTGGGATGGTGGCCGCTACGCGTTTCGTTATTTTATGTGTATTATATTATGTTCAAATGTTTTTATTTAGTAAACGGTTATACGTACGTACGCTTTCCTGTGAGTTCACGCTGTATAAAAAAAATTTCCGCTAATTACGCCACATAAGTAAGTACGTTATGGATGATATGTTATGTACGGTAGTGGCCTGTGCTAGGCGGGTCATTACACCTACATTTGACAGCCTATCCGGTTATCTGGTGAAGAGTTCTATAGGTTATCTCATTTATGAATGAAATTACTTCCATCTGGTTGAAAAATAGTAAGAAAACCATTTACCTTGGTCACAGGAGATTCTTGCCAAAAAAATAATCGATACTATAAACAAAAGAAGGCTTTTGATGGTAATACCGAAGAAAGAACTGCTTCTTAGATTTTGATTGGCGAAGATGTGTTTGAGATGGTTAAAGATGTGCAAGTACCTTGGAAGAAGAAGTCAAATTTTTATGAACTTCCATATTATAAGTTACTTCACGTTCATCATTGCTTAAATGTTATTCATATTGAGAAAAATGTAAGTGAATTGATAGTAGGCACGTTGCTTGACATTCCAAATAAAGCTAAAGATGGTATAAAGGCACGGTTGGATCTTAAAGAGATGAAGATTAGACCTAATTTGCTCTCCGAGAAAAGAGCGAACGGCACCTACTTACCTTTGACAAAGTACACATTCATAGAGAAAAGAAAAGAGAAAGCTTTGTGAATGGCTTTCTTCCGTGAAAGTGCCAAGTAGGTATTCTTCTAACTTTAAAAGGTTGGTGTTGATGAAGGATTTAAGGCTTGTTAGAATCAAAACACATGATTGTTATATCTTGATGCAACAATTATTACATCTTGCGTTGCAAGGAGTTTTAACAAAAGATGTGAGATATTTAATTACCAAGTTATGCTCATTTTTCAATTCAATATGCTCTAAGGCAATTGATCCACTTATGGTAGATTCACTACAATCAGAATTGGTGATGACATTATGCATGCTTGAGAAGTATTTCCTACCATACTTTTTTGATATATTGATCCATCTAACAATGTATGGGAAGTTAAGTTATGTGGACCGGGACATTTGATGTAGATGTATCCTTTTGAAAGGTACATGAAGGTTTTGAAGGGTTATGTGAATAACGGAAATAGGCCGCAGGGATGTATAGTGGAAAACTATATAGCAGAGTAATCAGTTGAATTTTACTTGGAGTATTTGTCCAACACAGAACTAATAGGGTTGCCAAAAAGTGGGCTATTTACGTTGAAAGGACTATCCATCGGCGTTCCTTCACCGGTAAATTAAGATGAATAGTAGCAAGCTTGTCTTTATGTTTTGCACAATGCTAAGGAAGTTGAGCATTTTATTGAGGTTTACGTGAAGGAATTAAGAGATGCGAATCCAAAAAAAGGAAGAAGTGAGAAGTGGTTTCAAGATAAGCACAACTGGACATTTTGGAAGTGGATAAGAATACATATGCAAATGAAGGCTAACATGTCACAAGACTTAATGAAGCTAGCAAGTGGACCAATGATATACATTGTACTTTGTCAATGGTTACTTCTATATTCGCAAAAGAAATGAAAAGCATCCATACTGAGTCTATGTATAATTCCTCCGTAAAGGACAAAAATTAGGAGTACAGTTCCATGAACTATTTTGGGTTTATTGAAGATATTTGAGAACTTGATTATTGCTGCTTGTGGATAGCACTCTTTAAGTGCAAGTGGGTCGACAATAATTATATTAAGATTGATAGTGATAGCGTGACAATGGTGGACTTTATGTGATTGGGATACAAAAATGACCCTTTCATTATGGCGTCGCAAGCGGTCCAAGTATTTTATAGAATGGATCCCGACAATTAGAGTTATCCTTAGATGTGCCGATAAAGCCAAGAATAATCTATGATGGACAAGAAGATGTTGACGATTGCACCGATATTCCATCTTTCACAAAAAGATTGCCACCGGTGGAGGAGATTAATGATTTTGATGATGATATTTTACACTTGCTTCATTTAGATGTCGAGTGGACACATGTTGAGAAACCAACAAAAAAAAAAAAAACATTAGATTAAAAAAAACTATCATCTAAGATTGACCGTCGTCTAAGTTTGACTTTCTAAGATCATTTTTCACAAAAAAAAAAAAAAAAAGGTTGTGGTAAAACAAACATTAGACGACAGTTTTTAAAAAAAATCGTCGTCTTATGTTGGACATACCATGACCATTTCCATAAAAAGGCTCATGGTACATTTTTTTAGATTTTTGTTTGTTTGTTTGTTTTTTTTTTTTTCCCTCTAAATTTTCAGTTTTAGAGCTTAAATTAAAAAAAAAAAAAAAACCCTTATTCCCTCCTGAAACCCATTCTCTATCGTGCCTTTTTCACTCTCGCATCCAATCTCTCCCTCGAAACCCATCTCCTCTGCTGTGACTCCTCTCTCCATTCTCTCTTGCACCTCTCCCTCTCTACCTCGCCTACAATCTCCTATATGAAGCTGCGACTCCTCCCTCCATTCTCTCTCACGCCTCTCCCTCTCTCTTTCGCCTCCAATCTCCGCCGCGACTCCTCCCTCCAATCTCTTCCTCGAAACCCATTCTCCGCCACCTACCACACTACCACGCCACATGTACCCATGCCCGTGGAATTGGCAAGTCTCTTTCTCTCTGTCTCTCTCTCTCTCTTGCTCTCTCTTGCGCCGCATATATTATGGAAGTTTATTTGGTTGATTGTGATTGTAATTTTGGGTGATTATTAATTGTGTTTGTGATTTTGGGTGATTGTTTTCCAGAAAAAAAAAGTTTTTATGACTTGATTATATTTTTGCATATTACATGTTCAACAAAATGCCTATTTGCATGATTGTGTGGTTTTTATATAATAATGTTAAGATTTGGTTTAAATTGATTTAAAATGTAACATGTATGATCTTGTATGATTTTTACGTGTTTGGGTGAGGATTTCTTTTAGATTTATTTAAAATATTTGGGTGAGGATTTGGTTTTGTTTTCCAGAAAAAAGTGTTAATTTTGTGTTTTATGTTTTTGCATATTACATGCTCGACAGAATTCCCGTTTGTATGATTTTGTGTTTTTTACATAATTATGTTAAGATTTGGTTTAGATTGATTTAAAATATCACAAGTATAATTTTGTGTGATTTTTATGTGTTTGGGTGACTTATTGTAGAATGATTTATTGTATGATTTTGTGTTTTTTACGTTTTTGGGTGAGGAGTTATTTTAGATTGATTTAAAATGTCAAGAGATGAGGAGGATATGTCATTGACTTCTCAAGTTGGAAAACCACAATGAACAAATACACCTAGATTCAATATCGATGAAGATGGTAAATGAAGAGCGACTCTTATGAGACCATTTCATATTGTTAGGAAAAGGGAAGAAAGAATTCAAATTTCTTTCAACCCTAAAGGCCAGTCGATAGGGAAGGAGGGGAATGAACTACAAAGTTGGATTAGAGTGCTTGTTTGAGTGCACATTCCCATATAGATAGTTGACTTTAGAAGTGCCGATTTAGTTCTAAGGAAAGAAAGAGCGTGGGTGAAAGTCATAACTTCTTTCACTATGGATCTTTCATTTAAAAAACCTACTTTGAAATAATGCACAGAGTCCGCCAAAAATTTTAGATATGATTTTTACCAGACTTTTGCTAAGTATCATATTAACGAAGAAAGTGTGTAGACTTGGTCACCGAAAGTGGTGAAAAATTAACCCGTCATAAGTCGAGATGATTGAGAGAGACTCATCACACATCAATCTTTGCCGGAATTCAAAAAACTATTAGAACAAGATATGAGTTATGAAAGAGAAGCAAATACGGATCAACGGGAGGTCAAGACGAATATAAGAAACGTGATTAAAAACTCGTATGTGAATAAATTGGTTTGGTTTGTTCACAGTATTTGAATCAGTTTTTTTTAATCTTTATATTTACTAACGGTAATTAATAAACTATAGTTTGAGGCGACAGGAGAATGGCAAGCGAGACATAATTTATGGCTGGACATAATTCGCTAAAAATTCCACGAGGGTTTTTACTAACCATCGTGTTATGTTAATATTCCATGAGAGTTTTCAGTAAAAACCCTCATGGAATATCCCTCTACCCCATATTTAGGGCTAGTTTTGTCTATTCCACGATGGTTAAAAAACCGTTGTGGAATCCAAATAGATTCCACAACCCTGGATACCACGATGGTTAAAAAATTGTCATGGTATATTTCCACGATGGTTAAAAACATCATGGTATCCTCTTTTTGTACTAGTGTCAACCAAAGAGTCCTCTTAATTTGCCCTAAGATTGCCTATTTATAAGCTTTGAGACTTGGAGGTGCAGCATAGTTAAGTTTCCCACAAAATCATCTCAAAAATTAAAAAGCTTGCATCGCAGCACTGAGGCGCTTGCTTTTCCCAGTCCATAGCACCTAGACGCTTGCTTCACAATGCCTAGGCGCTTCTTTCTCTATTTTAGGGGTAGAAAGCAAGGTTCGTAGCACCTAGGTGCTATACACTCAACATCTAGGAGCTGAGTTCTCTTCCTTTCTACCCAAACTTCGCACTTGCAAGCACCGCAGTGCCCGAAAATTAACGTCTAGGAGCTTGTTGTTTTGCTAACACCCATATAATTCCTCCAAAACGTCTCTAAGCTTGCTCCAAATCACTCCAAACTTTCCCATGATTAATTTTCCTAATCTAAAAACAAAACACAAAAAGAAACATACAAAAAACCCACGTAAAAACCTAAAAATCAACTAAATATCAAGCTAAAATAGTACTTAATTCATGAGTAACTCACTTATCAAATACCCCCAAACTTAATATTTTGCTAATCCTGGAGCAAACAAAAAGAAAATAATAAAAACACACCCAGAGCATTAATTAGATTTTATTTGCAAGAGGCCTCAAAGATCACACATAACCATACCTCAAGAAAAATTTCTAAACGATGTGAACATCTAGAATTTCAACTCAAATGTCACTTGACGTCACTATTCACTCTTTGTGTGTGTATGTAGCCATTGACACTAACCTCTTGTGATCCCAATTGATTTATACAATTGATCAAATCATGGTTGACCTCTAAATGAAGAAGATTTATGAACTCTATATGCTCACCCTTCTCACCATTCTCCACTAATGTCAACAAACATTCTACCAAGGATCATTAGGACTTTTAGGCTAGGTTAATGGTAGGATATGGTTAATATTGCGGCTTAAATTACCCTAACACATCAAACAATTCAGGACCCTTTTTTGTAGAGCTCTTTTCATCAAACCCAATTGCACCACACATCCCAAAACTTTCCCTTTTATGTCACATTTTATTCACCCGTTCTTTTTTTTTTTTTTTTGGTTGAAAGAAAGACTACACCCCCAAACTTGATTCCTTGACAATTTAATAACAGTGTAGCCTTCTCTTTCCTTTTTTTTTTTTTTGGTTTTTCATTTTTTTATTCATATGTCAAACTTTTCTACACATTTTTACTTCCCCCACACTTGGCTCAAGATGGCTCCTAAACTATTCAATATGCTGTGGTAAGGGATAAAAGGATAGAAATTTTATTAAAGCTAGACAAATGACATAAGTGGCAAAGAAAAATGATAAAATTAGGCTCAAAGGGGTGACTACGGATTGCATATAAGGTCGGCTTGAGAAGTTCAAACGTCCAAAAATGACCTAAATCACTTCCTCAGTGTTAAGTTGTCTGGGATTTCGCCTCAAATGGTAATCGGAGAAAGTTCTGTTCGGTGAAGTCTTGAAAAGTACTCAATCCCATAAATCTTCTCTAAGTGCTCAATTGATTAAATGTGCATGGCTATGTGCTCAAGTGTGTAAGGAATTCCATGTAACGACCCGCCTAGCACAGGCCGTTACCCTTTCTTACATACATACATACATGCATAAAACATACTTACATAACA
>JAFMPE010122801.1:0-11114 GCA_024759925.1 Ficus religiosa | reverse complement strand
GCGCACCGATATATATTATATATAATCTACAAAAACCATATAGGTATATATGCAAAAACAGACACACACACACACACCCATCTTTCGTTTCATCATTACTCTAGTTCTGATAATTAAGAAGGATTCAGTCCTAGATTTTTTTTTTTTCCGTTTTTTAACTCAATATATAGGAGAGTTAATTAACTCTCAATTTATAATATTAAAGAATTAAAGCAAAGTGAAGTTATATTCCTGATGAGGTGAAAAGTTGAAATCCCCTTATTCTCAAATTCAAAAATATAAATGTTCAAAAATGCAGTTTAGAATAATCATTTGGGAAATTGATATCTGTGATCTATATATATTATCATACCTCTTTTTAAGTATTAAAAAAAAAAAAAAAGTGTGCATGATGACCTAATTTGTAAGGTGCTGTCCATTAATGAGATGGGGTTGGGGAGAGCAAGAGTTTAGGCTACCAACATGAACGTAGATCTACACTTTATAGTTCACCGGATGGGGAGCATATATATACTACTATATAGTACTCATCAAAAAATATGGCATACATGTATTATATTTGTTAATGTTTATTAATGTCTTCAATCACAAGCAATATTGCCTTTTTGAATCACCTCTTCATGTCTCCGACAAAGGGCCAATACAAGTGCCTTGGACCTTACATTTTAGTTTCCCCCCCTCTCCTTTGATACGATCGTATCACAGATTATAATATATATATATATATAGATACGTCTATTGTCCAGCCATCGAACATCGGGTAAGAGAGATAGATATGGTACAACCCAAGAAGTTGTACCCCAACCCACCTTCTCCCTCGTCAGTGTCATCTATTTTTGCGTCCAATGACTCAAAGTGAGCTGCCGCTCGTGATCGGGAAAAAAAGGATGTGAGATAACAATTTATGGGCATGTATATGCGTATGTATGTATGTATATGAGGGGGGGGGGGGTCAATAACAGAGTATGGGCATATATATGTGTATGTACCTATGTATGCATGTGTGTGTATATTATATACTTGCAATATGATTAACGTACAGACACATTCAGTTTCATTTAATTTGGAGTACTCAAGGGGAAAGATCAGTACATTAGCCATTACAAAAATTATTATTTGAGCAGATCATATTCAATACAACATTACTTATTTTGATTAAATTATACCGAATAAAACTTGTAAGTCCATTACGGATTTCACACTTATATCTTGGTTTTTTTTTTCTTTTTTCTTTTTTTTTTTTTTTTTTTGTGTCCCCTCTTAAAAAAGTGAATCAATGGTATCTCATGATACTATCAAGCATCAATAGAGGGGAAAAAAAAAAAAAAAAAAAGAAAAAAGGGATCAACTCGGTCTCTCGTCAACAATCCTAAGAGGTCCATAGACAACACATTCTTAACCT
Source organism: Ficus religiosa (assembly GCA_024759925.1). Lineage (NCBI taxonomy): Eukaryota > Viridiplantae > Streptophyta > Magnoliopsida > Rosales > Moraceae > Ficus > Ficus religiosa. Next base: position 9,712 of record JAFMPE010122801.1, on the reverse strand, counting down.
CACTCAAATCTTGGTGTCAATAGCGTATTATTAAAGTAGTTTCATGGAGTCCTTATAGGGGGAAAAAAAGGGGGGGAAATATTGTTGTCCTACGCTCATGAGCATTAATTATACAACAGCTAGTGCGCCACACAACAAACACCGCCACCCCCACACCCCAACACCACCACCCCCACAAAAAAAAAAAAAAAAAAAAAAAAAAAAAAAAAAAGGAGCTTAACGACAGCTAGAGGATTTAAAATCAAAGGTGACTGACTTTAGGACACCTCTCTTGGCCGTTAGTGGTCATGATAATTAAATTTCATGGAGCCCCCAACCCTGGCTAGCTTATATCATATTTATAGTTATTGTACATGACTGACTACATTGTCAATTTATTTACTTGGATTATATACATGCCCCTCTTCCCTTTTTGTGAATATATATATATATATATATATAAACCTATAAAAATAAATAAATCAAAGAAATCAAAGAAGGTAAAGGAAAAAGAAAAATAAAAAAAAGGGCATTTTGTAGCAAAATAGTGGAGAGCATGAAGAAGACAAAAAGAGATGCTCCTGAAAATCATGAGGCGCAGACTAATTATTGTCCAGCTATGTAATTACACGAAATCTTTTATATATTAATGTTCTTTTCCCGTGACAATAATATCATTGTTAATTATTGGAGTCAAAATTATTTACATCGAAAACGAGCGTCATTTTAAATCCATCAAGAATTAATGAATATCTAGTCAGTCTAAATCATTTCTTTTATTTCTTTTATGAGAATCAAATTTGAGACCTATTATCTAACAAAATCACTTAAAAGTAAGTCCAATGCCTCGAGGCTACTTTGCATTGACAGACGAAAGTAAGGTTCGAGAAAATATCAAGCACCACTTGATGCTACAACAGTAGTTTTGGTCCTTATGTTTTCTCTTCTTCTTCTTCTTCTTCTTCTTCTTCTTCTTTTAAATTGGAAGGTGTTCCTTTCCTATTCTCTCTCTCTCTCTCTCTCTCTCTATAAATCATAGAAATAAAACATGAAGGAAAGAAAAAAAAAAAAAAGGAACTAGTAAACTAGAAGCCATTAAATAAAGGGAAAGTAAATGACATTTGCGCGAGAAAAAAATTGAAGTAAATAACAAGTTTTTAAAATATTTACGGTAAATAATAAAAAATAACAAATTTACTTGATGATAAACAATTTGTCAAATAAATTTGTTATTTATTTTTGTTTACTTCAAATGTTTTAAAATCCTCTTATTTTAATTTTTATTAGTTTTGTAAAAAAAAAAAAAAAATGTTATTTACTATAATTTCCCATCAAATAAAAAGGGTCACTTTCCTAACTACGAATGGATGTCACACAAGACAGCCAATTGGTAAACTCACTTATCAGTGTTGTCATGCGTTTCTAATTTTTCCACTTTGAGAAACCCTTTACTTGTAAACCTTTCAACATCCCACTTGACCAACAGCATGTAAGAGAATTTTGTGGAAGAGTCCAAAATTATCACACATTTTTTTCATCGAATATGATTCCAATATTATCTGAATATGATTCCAATATTATCTTACGGTGAAAAACCCTGTTCTTCCAATGATCTTGAACATTCAAGTAGTATATTTCTCAAGCAAATGGGTTGCTTTGCCTTTGTTTTAGGAAGTGAAGAGAAGGAAATATAAAGCTTATAAAATCATTAAAATGAATTAATCTGAATTTTTTTTTCTTAAAATATGCTACAATCAAAGCTACTAACGAACGAGGATATGACCAAACATGATTATCAAGTGGCTTATAGACTACGATCCTCTTTATGTTCTGATGATCCTACTTCTGTTGATCTGCCAAAATGACCAAGTAATCTTGCCGCAATAGAAACTCGTTCCGAGGGGATAATCATACATTTTTCTTGGCAAGATAAGGATCTGGGGAGGAAAGGACAAGGTTGAACTCTTCCTTCGTCATTGTTTGCAATATTTGCAATATCGAAAATGCAACCTTAAGGGTCAGTTTGATTCTCGTCCCTTACAAATATAAACCACTTCCAATTCGCGTACATCTTTGCTTCGTTCTCAAAAGTTAGAGTATCGCTTGTTGGGGGAGATTTGGGTCTACCTGTGGCCAAGACAGTTGGTAGCTTTTTCCTGTATTTCTTTGCCATCATTTCAGCCTCGGAAAATACTCTCTGTCAAGAGGAAGAGATTTCACAATTAAGCTTGTAAACAGAAATGGAAGAAATACCCAGATTTTGAGTAGCTAGGAAGATAATGATTAAACACCTCTTTGTTTGCTAGAAAGAGTCCGGGCTCACTTTCAAGGTCAGCAATACTGCAAGGATCAAAAGAGATAAATTAAGTGGTATTAGTGGATGCTGTATTGGAGATGTCAAATTTCTTTTATGGAAGAATGATTTATTAGTAAAGGCAATAACTAGCTCATTAAAATGGAAAATGTAGAGGTGCTAAACCCGAATTGTATTCAACTTTTGAAGGCTCAAATTATACCACACTTACCATGACTTGCACTTTAATCATCATGGTACAAGAAGAAACCAAAATTGTACTACAATCACTAACTCATGAGTCGGATGAACTTTTCATTGTTCGCTTCTCAACAATTTGCACCACATAAATGAAAAGTAGAGCATATTCCTCCCTAAAACAATTCTATATGAATAGTGCAAGCAATCTCAACTTTTTGATACCAACATAGAGTGAGTTATCATCCTTTCACCAGTGGATTTAATCTTGTAATATTAATTAACGTGATAATATTTACCAATAAAAGAATGACAACTTACATGTCACATCAGTTGGTATCAAAAAGTTAGGATTAAAGTTAGTAAGCCACCAATGGTTGAGCTAATTAAACAAGAGTAGGAACGCTAAACAGATGGACTGCCCCGTTCATTAGTTAAAATATCAAAGGAACGCAACATAAGGAATAGCACAGAAAAAGCAGTTTAGGATACCCATTAGTACCTGAGAGATATTTTGTCCGGAAACATTGACTTCACAACCAGAACTTTAACCTTCTCATCAACTGCAAACAAGTCACTGACTGAAGTGATTTGGCCCCGGGATATGTTTGAAATATGCAGCAAGCCACTGAGAAGTAATCAGAAAGTTTAGGCAATTTTCAAATGGAGATTAAGAGAAGATCAAGAATCCCAAGATACCAAAAATAACTCAAAAAGAGCAGAACATGCCAAAACCACTCAGAGTGAACAAGAAAGAAGCTAGATGTGCCTTACATTCTTTGCCAACCATATAACAGTAAGGAAGTTCAGATTTTATTAATACATTACTTGTTTTATTCTCCCTTCTTTATTACATAAGGGAATCCAATATCTTATTTGCTCGATCCTGTTTGTCATTCGAGACAGGTGACTTGGATTCTTCCTTTAACGAAGATGATTGTTTGGCAGCCTTTGAAAATTTGACATGTACTGGAAGCCCACGTAACACCATTTTGTTTTGGACAATGTACCGAAGCCCACGTGACACATACAAAATGCCAAAATCGTAGCAAATAATAAACCAAAGGAATTGCAAACTACTTTGGTGTACCCTCTTTCTCTTTCCCTATGTGCACTAACACTTTGTTATTCAGAAAAAAGAGAGAGAGAGAGAGAGAGAGAGAGAGACCCGGGGGGGGGGGGGGGGGGTTTACTGTTTTTGGCTTGCCATATCAACCAATGCCCCGAAACAATGGCTTTAATCCACAAGGACTTCAACCACGGATTTACAATTACCATGTGCACTTCAAAAATCTGTTTCCTTCTCTTTCCCTTCTATTTTAGGGGCAAAGGGAGACAACCATGGCTGATTTACAAATATATGTGTTCGCAAATAGCTAGGTAACACTGCAATCCAATGCTTTTTGCCACAACATATACAATCCACCAACATATTGGATTTCTAAAGATTACATAAGATACAAATCGTATCGTGTACACAATCGACCCCAAGTGAATTGGATTCCAATGGGATGGGGTGTCGATTTTTTCCTAAGCTAATTTACAATTTAAAATTCTAATCCAGTCAGAAAAAGAAAAAAATTTAAGTTGTAAATTTATTATTAAAAAAAGTAAACCACATAAATCTTATAATACATGATTTGGAGAATGTTGATAAATCTAGGAGTTCACCCCAAATTGATATTTAATATAGTAAGGTTGGATGTATACTAACTATTTTAAATACCAATACAAGTTAAGCAAAAAAATATATATATGTAATTTATTCATAAAATTTTATCTAAGTTAAATAACAGAAAACATTAAAAATATTTCATAAAATGGATTGGATTGAACCGCTTAGTTGGATTTTTCCTATGGGTGGGCATTGTATCCAAACAAAATTCATCATCCAATCCAATCATGTAAATATCTTCAGAACTCTAACCAATCTTCATCAGAACTTCTTAAAACCTGCTGAATTTTATAGAACTTGCATCAAAGTGACAAATTCACAGATTTTCCAGACATAAATTTAGCCATCCATCATCCATTCACCATACAGTATAAAACCAAAATCATCCAACAAATAGAAGAGAAGATGTAAAGGATTTGTGTTTATCGGCTTGGGTGGGGTCGATGATGGGCCGTGCGCTATGGGGATTTAATGGCACGAAATGGAGGCACAAACATTAGGGACTTGTGAGAGAAAATGGAGTATTGTTGGTTTTACGGTTTGGTCAGTTTTATGTTCTTAAGTATTTCTTCATATTATTATATATAATCGTATGCATAAATAAAAACACATTTGATTGGATAATTTAATGGATTTATAAAATTCAAATCCAACATCCAATCCAATCCAATTGGATAAGTAAAGTAACCATCCAAAGCCAATCCAATAGTCTTTGGCTATCCATTTTTTTTTTTTAATGGATTGATTGGTTGGATAAATTGGATCATAGGAATTTTTTTTTACACCCCATTTTGCTAATCAAAAACAAAAACCGATCCATGCCTATTGAATTTTTAGTTTTTTGATCCAATCGAATCCAATGACAGTTGGATATCCAACCCACATTGTATTGTATTGGATTGGATCCATCAATTATTCAATCACATTGGATAATTTGCTCATTTCCACATAACCAAGTTGCCAAAGCAAACATATCAAACTGATTCAATTAAAGTGCCTAGATAGTCTAAGCTAACACCAGCATAGATAAAGCATGAACTCTCAGTAAAGATGTCATTATATTAGTAGTGATATCTAGGGGTGAGTAAATTATCCAATGCAATAGGATAATCTACAAATCCAACCTAATCCAATCCACTGTGGGTTAGATATTCTATCCTCAGTGAATTGTAATGTTTTGAAAGTTAAAAATCCAATTGGATTTGATCTATTTCAATTTTGATAGGAAAAATCCAATTCGACATATCATAAGATTTATATGATGCTTTTTATTTCCATAAACTTGCAATTAAATGGTTTCCACTGAATTAGATTCTTAAGTTGCAAATTAGCTTAGGGAAAAACTGATATGCGCTCCAATCTATTCCAAATCCAATTGGATTAGATTGGATTTTGCAGACCAGTTGGATTTGGATGGGATTTAATATTCAGAAATCCAATAAAGTATTGGAGTGCATCTGTGGTGACAAAAATACCGGATTGTATTGGATGCTCTAGCCTCAACCCTATCTCTATAAGAGGAAGAACAACAACAACTACTACTACTACTACCAGTCTACTACAACATTGAAAGCTTTTCTCTCCAAAAGTGCACTTGATCATAATGTAAAGTTAAAAGTCTCCCACGTGTCCTCCATGGTAGAACTTACATCCGTCTAATTCATTTCTAACATATTGTCTATATTCAATGATCGATGGTCTTAAAACAACATATACTCTACACACACACAGCATTCCATCTTTCAAAACGGAAAACTCAAGCAACTAGTTTATGCAATTAAATCCAAGTCTATTACCTTCGGTTAGTTTCGCCTATCCTTATTTGTGCTCCGAATGGGAAAACTTTCCTAACGGTCCCTTCCAATAGTGTTCCCTCTTGAAGGTATAACATTTGCTGTAAAATTAAATGCAACGTTTTTACGATTCAAAATAGAAATACAAGAACAAAAACAAGAAACAAATCTGGCAAGCAGGAAAAAACATTGAAAATTTGATATAAAACTTACCCACGCTTCCTTCTCACTTAGTATCAAGTCATTCTTCTCTTCATTTATTCGAGTAATCAACACTCGCATCTGGCATCCTACCTATATTATCAATGAAAAGACTGAGAAACACCTAAAAATAGTATTATGTACCTACGTATAATTGTATAAACGCAAAGAAAGAGAGAGTTGGGAGGAAAGAGAGTCTCAGGAGGTGTCTTCAGAAGGGGAGTCAGCAAACACATGCAAGGATTAACACAGACAGCAGATTCTAGTCTTGGCAGTGAGATAAAAGGAAAAATACTGGCAGATGCTGAAGGAACAGTGACAAAAATGCTTCAGGTTTAACGTATGTATTGTACACTACCTAGGAGAAGTTATTTTACGCATCGGCAAATTCGTGAAGATTTATAACTTACCTTTTCTTTCAACTCACTAAAGTTGTTTACTCTTTTCAGTAATTCAGCTTTGGGAAGGAAAGCTCGCAAACCCTGCAAAATCAAATAATAGCATGCATTCAGTGAGATAATCACACAAGAATGAATCTGCAAATGCATACAAATCCAGCACACCAACCTCAATTCTTGTGAGAAGACCCCCAGTATTCCATTCTGTAATTCTAACTAGAATAGGTTCATTCAGTTGTCTTATCTGTCCAAAAAAAATAAACAGACAAAAGTTTGAATCACATCAATGACAAGAAACAAGAGCAAACAGCTAAGTTTTCGTAGAAATAAAGTAGAAAATGACATTGAAACTTTATCCAATGAATCCCAGTCTTAAAAAAAAAAAAAAAAAAAAAAAGGAAATTGAACTCCAGTTTAAAACCAAAACTATCCCAGGCTACCTTAGTCAAGCACATAGACGTGTGGTACAAGAGGTACTCAACCATTTAACTTGTTAAATCCCCAATAAAAATTTCCAAACTCAATAAACAAGAAAAGGAAAAAAGAAAGAAAAGAACCTGCCTCACTCGATGCCAAGCAATTCGACGGAAGAGCCGTCTTGTCGACAACAACGGCCGGCCGCTCAGCGTTCTCCCAAGAACCTCAGCAAACAAAACAGTTCCAGGCTCCACAACTGGTCTCCCCGGCGTCGGTCCCCCACTCAAAGCTTCATCATACTTCACAACTCCCATTTTTCCGCCAACAAAAAACTCCTCCGCATCGCTACTAGGATCACACATCAAGTAATCCATCTCCTTGTCATACAAAGGCAGCACCTCCTTAGTCAACATTGTACCCAACAAGTCTGCCCCAACATTCACATCAATCTTATTCTCATTCCCTGAAACCACCACTCCAACCACAAAATGCCCGGGTTTCGCTCTATAATACTCGACTTTAACCTTTCTACTCTCCTCCTCATTCTCATCATCCAACACATCTTTTTCCTCATTGACAACCCCTATCTCACCCTTCTCTTCTTCCACTCCATCTCTTGACTTGAAAAACTTCAGAAAAGGCGCTAAAGCCTCGTCCTTGTCAACTTTCCCATCATTTTCAACTATTTCTAAATCAGACCCATTATTATTATTATCTTCTCTAGTTACTGGAGATGGTTTGTCTAGCAAGCCAAGCTCTCCGTTCTCTCTAGTTCTATCGTCTTCAGAATTATTGGAAAAATGGGCACTCGAGAAACCACCAAAAACATCGTTTCTAGAGCAAAAACTAAAGTGGGTTTTTCTTAAAACTGGAAATTTCTTGGAAAAATTTAAATTTCTAAGCGACGACCTGGTAGAAGAAGAAGAATAAACTGGGCAATAGAACGACTGGGTTTGGTGAAGAAAATCGAAACCGGTAAGAGGAAGAGAAGAGTACTTACTGGGTTGGAGGAGGATTTGAAGCATCTTATTCGCACTTCATGAATTGAGCTCTGTTCTGTTAAGTTTCTCACAACCTCTGGAGTTTGATAAATTGATTTTGTTTTTGTTTGGTTTTTCTTTCGTCAAACATGTTGAGGTTTTTTGGATTTCCCGGTCTGTCGGTTCTATCCGTTTAGTCTCGTGTCATATTTTGGATTTTGCGTGGCATGAGATGTTCTGGGCTCATGGGCCTTTTTGGGCAAACCTATAAAACGATTGGGCCTTCAGTTTAGGCCCAAATTTAAAGGGCTCCATTTTTCATAAGATTGAACGATTGATTTGGGAAATTTTAAACAACAAAACAAAACATTTACATCTAGAATGTTAGCTCTCATTTGCCACCTCATTTTGAATAATTGAGCAAAAATTTATATGGCAGATCAATATATTCCTTGTGTAAAATTAATTATTGAGCTTTAACCAAAAATGAGTGTGGTCCGAATATCTACCCGAGAGGGGGATAAATTGGGTTCTTTCCGTTTTTAATATTATTGGATAGCACAATCTAACTCTATTGAAGACTCGATTACAATAAATTCTAATTTGATGATAGATAATAAATGGTCTATGCCATAAACACAAAGTGTGTGACCAAGTAAAGGATAAAAGATGAATTAAATACACATTAATCAGGAATCATAAAAGAATAAATATTTGTAAAAAGTAAATGAGAGTAAAAGAAAGAGAGAGAAAAATAGTATTTTATAGAAACCTATGATACGGAGATGAAGATTTTGAAAGATTGAAGAACTCAAATTCCTCTCCTACAATGAATTTGATACAAGTTTGGTGATCACTCAATAAATGATTATATCAAGATTGGCTCAAGAGTGGTGTTTATAATCAATGCTCTTCTATGAAGAATTTAGTGCAATGTAAGCTTGAGACATTTTTTGGAGAGTTGAACACAAGTTAAGAGCAATAGTTATGAGTTTTGGTATTTTTGAACCTCACAAGGCCTTTATATGTCCAAAAAATAATTCAAAAACATATTGTTTTTCTTGCTTTGTAACGACTATATCTTTCCTATTTGACCAATACTAACAGACTTGTGAGAGCTTATCGGTCGACTAGAAATGCATAGTGAAAAATGCTTTTTGTCACAAGTCGACTGATCAATGCTACAAGTTAACCTAAAACATATATAAAATTTAGAGTAATTGATCCGAATCATCCTTGAATTATTTCAAATGCAAAAGTTTAGTCCCTGTTTATTTTATTTTTTGCGAGATAACTTTGAACTTTTATTTTTTTACCATTCCAGTCATTTCCATCTGGTTTTGTTAAAAAAACTCATGAAATGATCACATGAAAAATACATTTTGTGCTTTTTGAAGGAAAATACCCCTAAAAAAGATGAAAATTTCCTTATTTATATTTATTAAAAAAAAAGAGAGAGAGAGAGAGAACTTTTCTCTCTCCCCCTCCCCTCCTTCCCTCCCACCCCCACTCCCCCAGATTGGACACTGATGTCAGAGCCGAAGTAAGAGGCTGTCTCCCTCCCTCCCTCTCTCCTTCTCTCACTCCTTCACCTCCCCCCCTCCCCCTTGGCCCAAGGCAATTTGGGTTTTGCCCCCACCCTCTCTGGCACTGCGACTTCGGCTCCCTCGGTTGCTATGATATGGGTTTCGGACCCCCAACGGGATCTGAGTTTTGTCTCCCCACCCCCGGCGCCACCATCTCCCTCCCTCCCCCCTGCCCCGCTGCGGTTTGGGGTT
>JAFMPE010122787.1:0-15680 GCA_024759925.1 Ficus religiosa | reverse complement strand
TGTAGACTTCACATCACGATGGATAATTGCTCTTGCAAAGCCTGTGTGAAGGTAATGTAGCCCTTTAGCTGCGCCAACACATATTTCAAGTCTTTGCTTCCAACTTAAGACCGGAAGTACTTCTGAGCCATACAAATGACTTCTTAGCGTTCCATTTTCCACATACTCATAAACTAAGATCATCTCATTCCCTTCGTCACAATAGGCAATTAATGAAACAAGATTGCGGTGACGAAATCGCGATAGCATCTTGATTTCGGTCCAGAATTCTGCCAATCCTTGTTGGGACCCTGGGTTTTTTCGCTTCACAGCAACTGTAGTCCCATCATTTAAAACTCCCTTGTATACCTTCCCAAAGCCACCACTCCCAATTATCCAACCATCATCAAAATTATTTGTGGCCTCTCGAACTACTAGAAAAGGAATGCAAGTCCCATACTTCAAAGAATCAAGTGCATTGGCCGTTGTCTTAGAATGGCCCTTGAGTGCCCGTCTTTTCTTGTTTTTGCACACAATTAGGAAGAGTACTACAGATATTGCCACTACAAGGAATCCACCGATACTCGCACCTATTGCTAATGCTCCAACTTTCTTCTTTGTAGCAGAAGACATAACTTGAGAATCGAAGTTGCCCATAGAATTGTTGATTTTCAAGATCTCCAACCCATTTAAAATACCGTCGGGGCGGTCATCACGAAAACGCGAAGATCCAATACTTACACTTAGCTTACTTGTAACTACTGGCCTTGTGACATAATCCATGTAGAATGGTGTTCCAAGCGAATTAGATGACAAAGCACTAGTGTCCATATTGGAAGCAACAATCCAGGAATTTACATACACGTTGAAGAAGAGAGTATGGAGTTTTTTATTCATTAAATCACAAAAGTGGAACCTGATCAGGTAACAAAACCCTTCATCAACTTCGAATTGCCAGGTGATGTTGAACACGTACCAATAATCTATTGTTGTGCAGGTACCATATACACTAGCAGGAGCAATATTAGGGGTGACTTTTCCTCCAGCGATGTACTTAACAGCTTCAATGTTGGAGACATTAATGACCATGTTCTTGTGTACTAAAAAAGGTTGTTCGGGAACCCAAGTTCGCCAAAGGGTATCATTCTCAGGAAACACCATTGGACCACCCATGTTCACCCTCTCAACCGTCTCAAAAGCCTGACTCGACAATCCTTCAAAATTTTGACCAAGTGGGCCAACAATAGGCACCAAATCATCTGTGATGAGCTCATCAGGGACCGAGACAACTTCGATGGCATTCAAGAAAGCAAATGAATTCGCGGAAGGGGCGAGCGTGATTTCAAGGTTTTTTGAGGCAACATTCACAGAGAATTCTTTGACAGAGGTGGTATTAAAAGTGCGGAAGTCTTTAAGGAGGACATGGTTTTCGGTGAAAACAGAGAAACTTGCAGTGCTCATGTCATAGTTTTCATAGACAAACGATGAAAAATAAAGGCGAATCCAGTGTCTACCATGTTGGCGGATTGGAAATGTGTACCTTGATGTTTGGATAAAAATTCTTGCTGTTTGATATAACGGGGAATCGCTAGATGAAACGATTAAATTATTCGCGGCAGTGGCAAGAACATCTTGAGAGGTTGAAAGAAACTTTGAAGCCGCGTAATCTGATAAGAAAACACGGTTCGCCACTGAGGTGTTGGTTGGTGATCCACAATCTATAAGATAATTGTCGACAGGATTGAATCCAGACGAAAAGCTACTTGCCAAATAGTAGATTGATAAGATACGGACTAAAAATGCCACTTGTATCTGATCCATTCTAGTGAGGAGTTTATTTTGGAAGAAGAAGTTGGATCTGCTTTGAACTTTGGTGTGAGCTCCAAGAAAGAGAGATCAGACCCTGTTGCATAACGTAGACTTCAATTAGCAATTAAGTTCTGGATATTGTTGTTGAGACATTAATTTAATAAAAGAAAAAAAAAAAAAAGGGAAATAGATAGTTTTTAAGCACTTATTTAAGTAAATAGTTGAAATGTTTTTTTATTTATGAAAATAATCATTAGCCAGTGATTAATTGTGATTAATAGTGATTGACTATAATTAATCAGTTATTGATCATAATTAATCAATAAAAAATACATAATAATACCCGTCAATTATTGATTAACAATAATCAATTAGTGATTGACTGAAAAGCCATTTTCTACGAATGATATTTTTTTTTTGTTTTACAAAACTTTTGTTGTTTATTAAAAAACTTGTTAAAAGGACTATTTAATCACATATCATTTAGTAAAATATATCTATGGGATTGTAATTTTTGGAAAATTTCAACCAAGTCGAAATTTTGGAAAGATTTCAAGATTTGACGCATTTGTTTTTCAAAATTATTTTGGGTTCACAATAGCCAGAGAAAAGTAATAATTATTGGTAGAGAATCAAAAGGTTTATGGAAAAAAAAAAATAGATAGCTCTTGTTGATGGTGTAATGTTTCCGACATTGGAAACCACCTTCCCATCAAGGAACAAGGTGTGCGAGAACTAGTAGACTCATTTGCCCACTCAGTGGAGAAGATCCAACCACATGAAGAGGCCAGACTAGACCAGAGAAGTCGGGTCGGTTGCAATTCATTCTCGGGTCACTAGGTTGACCTACCGTCACCTTCGTTGACCTACCGTCACCTTTGTTGGGCTGTTGATCCCTGAATTAGCTCTCATTTGGGAACCTCGAGCAGATCGCCGTCGGGCACAAAGGTAGTAGCCCAAGCAACACCTCCCCGACTACGACTAAGCCCCCTTCGAGATGGTCGGCCCATGCTGCCTTTGCCGTCCGTCCCATATTGGCTGACAACTGTACTGTGGCAGGGCACGCCACACCTACTACTCTGCACCACCTGACACCTTATGTCTAGTACCTATCACTGTACCTGTCCTTGTTCCTACTCCGGCGCCAGCCTTCACCACCTGACTGAACTTACCCAGTACTTGCCGCCTGCTCCAGCACTAACACCTGCACTTGTGTCCCCCCATCTCCCGAATGGTAGGGCACACGGCATCTATCAAGTGGAGGTCAAGTACCTGTATGTCCGGAACATGCCTACCCACCGGGACCTTTCGGAATACGACCTATTAGGGTCACCTAAGAACCCAAACTCGTGGAAAATGCCTATAAATAGAAGAATACCTCACTCACTTAGGTATGGTCTAATTTTGCTTGCTTAAACTTTGCTCACCAGTGCCTCTTATTGACTTAAGCATCAGAGTGCCCTTAGCAAACACTCTACTAGTGTCCCCTTTACTCCGAGATGTTTTTCTTTTGCAAGTGACTAGGTGGAAAATGACCGCATAAGGCGGGTTACGTCAGGTATTTGTATCTGGCGTTGTGTCAAAGATTTTTGGCATCAACATTTTGGCACTACAAAGAGGGCTCCACGCCTTTCCAGCAACCATATCCCAATCATCCCTGTTCCCAATTTACCTGCCCCTCCACACCACTAGCATACCTCGCCAGGCCCACAAAAGAGAAGGCCAACCAAGACAACTAGGGCCAGGAGAACCCTACCTCGATCGGTTCTCAAAGCAATCGGTGAGCCCAACGCAAGCGCGGCCTGCAAGCATCGCGAAAACCCACACAGACAGAGATCCTCACCGGGTATGTCCAGAACTTGACGATGACCGTTTGGGTACTTGCCGACGCCTTTAGGGAGTTTTGAGGTACCCTACCTTATCCCGCATAGAAGGAAGAAGCCAAAGACTCCTCACCAGTAGGGTAACACTGATCAGTTGAGAGGCCGAGAAGCCTAGGACTAGTGATCGAACATACAAGTAACCAAAGCACGCCAGGGAACTAGAGAAGAGGGAAACAAGATCTCCAAGAGTACGATCCGAACCGTGAGCTCTTGAGGAATCGCCATAACCAGGTCACTCGGTCAGGAACCCGAGCAGACTATGAGGAATTAGTCTCCACACCCCTAGCAGCCTGGAGAAAATGTGACTGGTATCGGCACCAAAAAGACATGGTGATCGTTTCTGAGAGCACGACCTATGTGTTCGACAGCATGGGACAAGTATGGGTCAACCGTAGTCGATGCCAAGATCACTCGGTCAATAAACCACCAAAGGTTGAGACGGACGACCAGAACAAACTGGACCACCTCCAATTGTAGCTCAAGCTGTTGATGACTTAACAGTACAGGTTAGAGTAAGTCGGAGCGGTCAATCTACCTTTCACCCCGATAATCATGGTTGTGCCTTACCCAACTAGATTTAAGGTGTCGACCATAGCCCCTTATGATGGCTCCATGGACGCTGATGAGCACCTAGAGAACTACCAGGTATACATGCTCATTCAAAATGCAAACGAAGCCACTCTCTATAAAGCTTTCTGGCTGACCTTGACTGACACCGCTCGGTAGTGGCACCAAAGACTGATGCCGGGAACAATGGATTCGTTCAAACAGTTGTCCAATGCCTTCTCGGTGGTGTTCCTCAATGCAAAGACTTAGAAGAAGGAGACCCCGTACTTGTTTAGAATTACACAAAGCGAGAATGAGCCTTCGAAAAGGTACCTGGATTGCTTTGACAAAGCCAGCATGCAAGTCAAGAATTACTCCGATGACACCCTCATACAAGCTTTTCGAGAGGGAATCAAAGACCAAAAACTGGTTTAGGCAATCACTTATGATGTTTCCCCTACCTTTGCGCACTTGAGGGGGATAGCCCAAAAGCACGTCAAAGTGGAGGAGTACATCAAGGGGTGGAACTCTTTAGGAGGACAAACGTCGTGACCCGCTAGGAAGAACAAGCCCAAGAAGGACAGGGCAGATCAGACTAGAGCAGCCACCGATAAGGTCACCTGCAAAGCTGAAGTTGCATCAGGACCCAAAACTCTTGCAGGAAGATTCCGTCAATATACTTCCCTAGTCACCACGGCAAAACACGTGTTGAACCAGATCTCCAGGAGGGGACTACTTTGGGACAACCTGTCGATCAAAATGGATCGTACTCGTAGGAACCAGAATAAGTACTGCAACTTCCACAAGGATGTTAGCCATGAAGCGAAAGATTGCATATAGTTACGGGACCAAATCGAGCTCCTAGTACGGGATAGACACCTACGAGAATTTATAGAAAAGGTCATTACCCCGACAAGCGGGGCTAATAAAACCGGCCAGGTCTGAGCAGACCCTGCTTCAGGAATAGGTGACTGGACCAATGCCGGGGAGCCCAAATGCATTGTCTATACCATTTATAGGGGAACAGATACGAGTGATATGGCAAGCATCAGGAGAAGCTACGCTCGGGACGCTAGGCAGGTAGCACGTGGGGAATACATTAACATGGCCGAACACATCGCAAAGATGTCTTGTCGAGATAGTGTCCCGATTACCTTCACCGATGATGAAGCCAACAAGCTGCTCCATCCACATAACGATGCTTTGGTCGGAGAAATCAGGATAACCAATAACATTGTTCGATGTGCCTTGATCGACAACATAAGCTCCTTAGAAATCTTGTTCATGGATGCCTTCACTAGGCTGAAATTGGCAGTGCAATCTTAGGCACCCATCCAAACCCTGTTATACGGATTCGCTGGTGAATGTGTCTGGGCAGACGGACTAATCTATCTCCCGATCTCTATCAGTGACAGACCAGAGAAGGCTACTTAAATGGTGGATATCCTCGTCGTTGACAAACCATCAGTTTATAATGTCATCTTAGGGAGACCCACTCTGAATACGCTAAAAGTGGTAGTCTCAACCTATCACCTAGTTATGAAATTTCTCACTCCTAATGGAGTCGGGATTTTCAAGGGAACTAGGAGAGGGTTACGAAATGCTATGTCGAAACAGTGAACAAAGTGTGCCACAAAATACCTTAACCAGCTGTGGTGGCCACTATCTTCCAGATCAATGAGATTAACACCCTCAACGTCGAAGCAGTGAACAAAGTGTGCTACAAATTACCTCAACCAGCTATGGTGACCACCATATTCAAGAACGATGAAATTGACACCCCCAATAGTGAAATCAAACCATTGAATGACCCTCGTATGTATGAAGAAGAAGCCTGAGCACATTCTGTCGAGGATCTGGTCTCCTACCACTTGGACCCCAAATACCTGGACTGGACAGTACTTTTCTGATCGAAGCTCTGACCAGAAATCTGAGCAAAACTAGAATAGTTTCTTCAAGAACAAAGAGATGTCTTCGCCTGGTCACATGAGGACATGCTCGAGATCGACCTGGCGGTGATGTGTCACCGATTGCGTGTGAACCCTAAGCATAAACTGGTAGTCTAGTAGAGAAGAGCTTTTTACCTTGAAAAGTACGAGGCCATCATCAAGGAAGTGAAGAAGTTGCTCACCGCTGATTTCATCCAAGAAGTGAGCTATCTAGAGTGGTGTGCAAACATGGTCCTGGTCAAGAAAGCCAATGGCAAGTAGTGGGTCTGTATAGACTGCATAGACTTAAATAAAGCTTACTAAAAAACTGTTTCCCCCTTCCTCGAATAGACCAACTCGTCATAGCAACGGCCAGTCACAAGCTACTCAGCTTCATAAATGTGTACTCCGAGTGCAACCAGATCCTTATGAGTGGAACCGACCATGCCGGGACCACATTCACAACGGACCAAGTGTTATACTATCGTTGGGTTTTACCTTTCGGTTTAAAAGATGCCAGGGCCACATACTAGAAATTAGTGAACAAGATTTTACCCCATTGATTGGGAACTCCATGGAAGTATATGTAGACGACATGCTGGTGAAGAGCAATCATGTGAGTGACCACGTTGAGGACCTGAAAGTTGCTTCAATGTTCTTAGACAATATCGGATGAAGCTGAACCCAGCCAAATATGTCCGTAGAGTTGAATCTAGGAAGTTCCTTGGATTCATGGCAAACCACTGAGGTATTATGGTGAACCCAGCCAAGGCACAGGTTATAGTAGATCTACAACCGCCATGTACCATTAAAGAAATTCAAAGACTAACCAAGATGATAGTAGCTCTCTCTCGATTCATCTCCAGGTCCACTGACAAGTGCCACCCTTTCTTCTAAGCACTTAAGGGCATTAACAAAATCAACTGGGTTGACAAGTGCAAAGAAGCTTTTAGGATCTCAAAATGCACTTGGCAAGCTCGCCCCTACTGTCTAAGCCGTTGAGTGAGGAAGTGCTATATGTGTACTTGGCAGTTTCGGAAAAGGAGGTCAGCTAAGTCTTGGTTCGAGAAGAGAACAAGATACAGACACCCGTATATTACAACAGAGAGAAGATACACCCCCTTGGAGAAGCTTACCTTGGCCTTAGTCACATCGGCCTATAAGCTGAGACCTTACTTCCAAAACCACCATATCCGTATCCCGACCAGTTACCCGCTTCGTCAAGTCCTACAGAACCCTGAGTTGTTGGTCGGATTGTTAAGTGGGTTGTTAAGTTGGGAGAATTCGACATCGAATACAATCCCTGGACAACGATCAAGGCGCAAGCTCTAACCAATTTTATAGCCGAGTTCAACGAACAACATGGACAATAAGTTAGGGTCGTGGAGAAGATGACCACTACCACGTCTACCCTAGAAGGCCCGAGTACATCCAATCCTGACCTCCCCCGGTGGAAGCTATTCATGGAAGGGTCATTTAGCTCGGGGACTCCGGAGTGAACTAGTGCTAATTAGACCCAAGGACTACAAGAGCAGTTACGCTATTCGCTATGACTTCAAAGTGTCAAACAATGAAGCAGAGTATGAAACTCTGAATAGTCGATCTTGACCTGGCACGTGAACTCAGAGTGGAGGCCATTAAGGTCTTTAGCGACTCAATGCTGATCGTCAATAGGTGATAAATGCGTTTCAGGCCAAGGAGAAACAAATGGCTAAATACCTTGGAAAGGTTAAAAGCTTCCTTGAGCAATTCAGGAAGCACACTGTGACCCAGATATCTCGGTCCAAGAATAAAGAGGCAAATGTACTAGTTCAATTAGCCTCCGGTATTGATGTGGAGGGCCTAGTCTTTATACTTGTGCGACACCTTCAACAGCCCAACATCGAGCGCACAGAACGGGTGTTTTACTCTAAGAAGATCAAAACTTGAATGAACCCGATCGTATACTACCTCACTACATCTAGGCTCCCAGAGGACCAGGAAGAGGCCTGTAGAATTAAGAATACCTCAGCAAGATATACCATGATCAACGAAAAATTGTATTGGAGAGGACAGTAGGCCCCATATCAGCGGTACGTTGGACCATCGGAGGCCGAATATTGATGAAGGAAATACATAATGGGATATGCAGAAATCACTCTGAAAGGAAAGCTTTGTCCTTTAAGTGCCTTCGTCAGGGATATTACTGGCCATCCATGGATAGAGACGCTAAAGAGTTCACCAAGAAGTGTATCAAGTGCTAATAATTCGCGAGGATAATCAAATCCCACTTAGAGAAACTTACCTTAGTAATTAGCACATGGGCCTTCGCAAAATGGGCACTTTACCTGATCGGACCACTACTAATGGCCAGATCCCTATTTCGATATTGCCTTGAAGCTATAAACTATCTCACAGAATGGATAGAAGTGGAACCCCTAGCTCAGCAAATGGAGGCTAAGTGAACCAATTTCTTATAGAAGAACATCATCTGTAGGTTCGGACTCCCACATACCAAACTCACGGACAACGGGAAACAGTTCGACAACCCAAGCTTCATCTCCCTTTGCGAATAGTTCAGGATTAAGAAAGCATTCTTTTCTCCAGTGTACCCCCAGAGTAATGGGTAAGTCGAGGCCATTAACAAGACCATAAAAGAGAACTTGAAACATAAGCTGGAGAAATATAAAGGGGCTTGGATCGACGAACTACCTAAAGTTTTCTGGGCTTACCAGACCCCTAGCCACACTGCAACTGGGGAAACCCCATTTGCTATGGCCTTTGGTATAGAGGCAGTCATACCAGCCGAAATGGGCTTACCAAGTTATTAAGTAGAGAACTTTGATGAGAAGAACAACGTTAAACAGATGATAGCTGAACTTGATCTGATTGAAGAAAATAGAGAACAAACCTTCATCTGCATCACCGCTTGCAACCAAGTAATAGCCAAGTACTACAACAAGAAGTTCCAACCAAGGACTTTCAAGGTTAGAGACCTGGTTTTCAAGAAAGTCATGGTCTAAAAGCCCGGTTTGGGTTCTTTTGGTCCCAAGTGGGAATAATCATTTAGGGTCACTGACATTGCACGACTAGGGACATACCAACTAGCCGACTAAGATGAGATGGTCCTGGGTCACCTTTGAAATGCCGACCACCTCTAGCATTTTTACTAGCTTATTCTACTTTTAAAAATCTTGTACTAATTAATTATCTCAATGAAAAGAATGCCGACCAACTAGCCGGCATGACAGCTCCTTCATATCTCATAGAAAGCGAGTTTGCCAAATTGTCAACCTTGTGATTCTATCAATCTTTGTCAATGATGCTCCAAGAGAGAGAGAGGAAGAAGGGAGGGAAGGAGAGAGAGGGGAAAAAAAAAAAAAAAACATTGGGGTGCATTTATTTGCATGCAGTGGTGCAATGGCAATGGTAATGAAATAGAATGAAAAAGAAAGTAGATGCATGTGTTTGGTTAGTATTTTTGGTCATGGAATGGAAGATGGTTTTTATTAGTTTGACAAAATTACCCTATCATACAAATATATGTATAACCACGTTTTTTTTTTTTGGTTAAAATTATATCAGAATTTGATTTAAAAACACAATAAGAACGATTGCACTTTCTTTTTCCAGCGTTGTTGAAGTTTTTTACTTAAATAAGAATGATAATAAAAGTAATAAATTTTTAAATAAATATTTGTGGAAAAAAAAAATCATGAAAAAGAATTCATCAAGCTCCCACGATCTGCTACTGGGCGAGGTACTCCGTGAGGAAATGGCAGACAATGGAGACTGGCTGGTCAGCCACGGCGAGCTCGCGGATAACGACAATCTGTTGAGGGGAAAGCCCAGTGGTTCCTTCGTTGGAACTCATGTAGAGGACCCAAATGGGCTTCCTTCCCAGCTATTGTTGTATATTGAGACACCAGATATTTCTTATTGTTCGTCTTTTAGAAGCAGAGGCACCAATTTTAGCATAACCGAAGAATTGACAAGGCAAAGAGAGTTATAAAACTCTGTTTCTTCTCTTTTTGTGTAAGATCTGGGACCGGATCTGGCGAGGGACGAGGAACGGCAGAACTGGTCGTCAGAGGAGAGCATCCATGGTGGCCGGGCGTGGATCTGGGCCGAGGACGCGAGCTTTGGGCAGAGGTGGCGCGCTGTCGGCGAGGGTGGGTGTGGACGGAGGAGGCGCAATCTGGGAGATGATGGAGGAGGGTGGTACGAGTGACAACGGAGGAGGGCGATGGTGGGTCTTGCCGGAGCAATGACGGCGACATCGAAGTTGGTTGGAAGAGGACGGCGATGGGGCTGAGGAAGGGTCAGAGGTGATCGTTGGTGGTGCTTAAAAAAAAAATAAAAAAAAAATAAAAAGGAAAAAGAAGGGTAATTGTGGAAAAATAAAAATAAAAATAGGTTGGAATAGCTATTCCAAGTGAGAGGAATGATATTTCAGTCAAATGATGGAAAAGCCGTCCTTTTTGAATGGTCGTTCAATGAGTAAAAACGAACCAAACGTAAGAATACGATTCCATTCCATTCCTTTTCACTCCATTAACTCCAACCAAATCGGGCCTAAGGGTAAAAACGAAAGTTTAATATGTTTTAAAATGGAATATGATAAATTATGCTACTTATTAATATTAGGGATCAAAAGTACGCTATGGGATATAATTTATGTAAACAAAATAAAACTAAAGGTGGTCCTATTGGTACACTCCTATTGACTTTCCATATTTTCCTTTCCAAACACACCTCCCTCGTGAATTCAAAATTATTAAATTTGCTTAATGCATACCCTTTTCATTCCCAAAATTACCCTAGTTACTATAAAATAAAAAGTATTTCACCACTTCATATTTCTTTTTACACCGACTTTTTTCTTTCGTTATTTTGATGATGTTCTAATTTTTGTAATATAAATAATTATAAATTTGATGCATTACAATTAAAAAGAGCACCCTTAATCAATTTGTAGGTTAAACTAAAAAATTTTCAAGAAAAAGAGTTTTCAAAAAGAAAAAGAGCAAACAACATAACAAATTCATATATATTTGTAACGAAAGAACAACGACGACGAATTGGGAGGAATTGAAAAAAAAAAAAAAAAAAAGGGCCTTCGAACAATACATAAAAAATAATACATATAAAAAAAAACAAAAATCAACAGAAACAAATAAAAAAAGGTAACATCGAAGGTTGTAGTTTAGTGGTTAGGATGCTTTTGTTAGGCATCTCACTTTCATCCATCCAGGTTCCAAACCCAGCGTCTCCCGTAAGCCCCTGCTGCAACTTTGGCTGTTGTAGCATTGGGTTGGTGAGTGCAGATGGTACAGCCCTGGCTGGACGACTGTGAGAAACTAATATAAGGTCCTGACTGCTCTTTCGGTGTACTCGAGATTGCTATTAAGCCGAAGGGGATGAGGGGTGGGATGGGGACCACCTGATCCCCTTTTAATGAGCAAAAAGTAAAAAATAAAAAAAGTACTTATACAATGGGGAAAAAAAAATAAACAAGGACAACTTCTAACCTACTTAGTAATTTTTTAGACTACTCATTGAAAAATAAAAATTAGGGGTAAGATTAAGGTTATTATATAATCGATTTTAAAGTAGTAATATTTATAAGCTGTTTATGTGGGAATTTGATATAAAGGTCTAGATGAAAAAATATATATATATATATAATTGAGTTTCTCTTTTTATGATTGAATTTTATTCATGTAATTAAGTATATTATTGTTGTTATTTTTATGTCATTTTGTCTAAGGGTTTCGTTTGTAATTAAAAATTTTTATTAGCAACGGGATGTGGAGAGTCAAGAGGGATGTGGTAAGAGAATTAGCCAAGTAAAAATTAAGTAAAATAAAATCAATGGGGTTTAATGCATATGTATCAGTTCAAAATAGATCATTTCAACCGGTAAAGCAATTTTCATATCTTGATCGTAAAGCCCCGTTTAAGAGGAGGGGGTAGCAAAAGGGTGGGAAAAACAATTGATAAAGATATAGCAAAAGTCTCGAAACAAGTCGAGCAAAATCAAATTAATAGAAAAGGAGGAAAATAAGAAAAGAGAGGTAGGAGGAACCTCAAACCTGATTAAGGAAGCCATGAGTACTCAGAAGAGCTTGTTTTGGTTATTATTATTGTCAAGTCTGAGATCAACAACCCACCAATAATACAGAAGACAGAAAACCTGCTTTAATTAAAGTACTATAAACAGCTTAATATATATATATATAATATATACACATATTTATATAACCAGCTCAGAGACTAGTGGATGACAGTAAGTGTAAGGAAAAATCCAATAAGCTAGCGTCTGATTTATTAATTGTATATGAAATTTTTAAGTTAGAATTGATTGATTTTTTAAAAATTATTTATAATTTTTGTTGATTTTTTTAAAAAAATAAAGATTTAAATAAAAATATATATAATTTAATTGAAGTTAAATATAAATATCAAATAAAGTCTAAATATTGATAATGAGGCAGGCCATTTTTGCGTGGGAGGTGGGTCAGTCCAAGTCGACTGTAAGGTAAGTCAACCTCGAGAAAAAAGAGTGCCAGTGGGCCAATAATAATGCGCCAGTTTGAAAAATAGTTTTTCTCTAATGAAAAACAAAACAAAAAAGAAAAAAAAACAAAAAGTAATTAAGATATTTGCAGGAGAAAATACTTATGGCTATTAAAAAGTCTTGAATGTCGGTGAGAATTTCTGTGACAAGAATTGTTCTTTTTTTTTTTTATTGGAATAAATTTCTGTTTTAATTTCCAGTTGATTAATTTTTTTCACACTTTAATATCTAAGATTGTATATGTTAAAATATTCACAATGTGTGAGATAAAATTACTTCTAATCAAAGATTTGAATGTCTGACAAATTAATCGGACAACTGAAATATAATTCCTAACATTAGTTTAAAAAAAAGAGAGATTTTTTATTGTTAAAATTCCTTATCTTATATTTAGGTTAAGGATAGTAATTTTACCTGCAAATCTATTTACCCCTAGTGGCCCAACTTTAATTGAGGTGGATAAAACCTAGTTTAAACGGAAGGAGTTCTAAACAGGTTTGGAATTTCAGATCCCATGACGGGTTCGAGGTGGGGACCAGTCTTCCCTGACCCTATTATCCAATTATCCACCCGTTTAGGTATAATTTTTTTTTTTTTAAATTTATTTGTATTCATATTCTATGTAACACATTTTTCTTTTAAATCTATGAAAAAAAATTTGTCTCACTCCTTATAAAGAACATACACATATATATTACCTTGTATATACTTTTTTTTTTTTGAAGCCTAATTGCCTTGCATACGTTAATAATAGTGCTTTTTGGTTTTGAGTCCGAGTCTTTTCATCTTCTTTATTTATTCTCCATGAAAAAAAAAAAAAAACCAAAAGGCAAAATAATATTTTATTTGGAGATAAGTCTAAGTACTAAACAATATTTTAGTTCTTCATTTGCTTCACATTGACATGAGAGTAGCTAGATGTATTATTTATATTTTTATACAATGGACTCCTTGTGCCAATTGATATATATATATATATAAAATACCCTCACAATTGTAAATCTCAAGAGTTGTATTAGAGACCTATCTTTTGGTGTTTCTAGTGAATAATGAAATAAGCGTGTACACTGTTTCTTCTTCTACTTATAAACTCTCTTAAGATGGTGAATGCATATTCCTCTATTATGACTACAGCATGCCTTTGATTCATACTTTAGGGATACTAACACATGGAACTCAATGAATTGAGTTACAATTCGCTTATAAGTGAACTTTAATAGTTCCTTGGGGTTAGATGGGAACTAAATTTGGTCTCATGGGATAGATTGAGACCAATTTCGGACCTTATTGTAGTTCCTAAGATCGGGGAATTACAGTGACTCATGGGTTAGATTGGGGCACTTTATATTGCTAGCTAAGATTCGATGGCATGCATATATGCTAATTTTTAAACCTGGGCGAGTGGCTCATGGTGTATACAGTTATGTGTGCACTACAAATTTTTATGAAATGAGAAGTACAATGAGAATTTGATCAGCCCATACATCATGTCATATTCATTGATTTGCATAGTTTCTACTTACTGGACATTAGCTCATGTAGTTCTTGTGATGCAGGTAAGGGCATATCTCAGCAGTTGTAATCGCTAAGAGGTCGGCTGACACGCTCACTATGCTTGTGATTGATTCTATATAGACACTACTAACCTTATATGGGTGCACTTTTGTTTTGTCTTGCACATTTTGGAACTTAAATCAACTATGAGGATTGTTTTGTTTACTATCTAGGCAACGTTTTATTTTAAGATGTAATTTATTATAAATATCACGTTGACTAATATTTTACGACTAAACCTTCATAGTTGCATGCAAATTTTAAGGGTTTTCAAAAGTTTCAAGTTTCAAGTTCGCCCAACATTTTGTTTAACAAATTAAGAGATCTTTAAGTAAATTGAACGACACCTAATTTAATTATACATTAGCGGTATGATTAGGTTAGGTGGGTGTTACAACCTAATACAAGTACTGTAAATCCACGGTTCATACATGACAAGAAACTTTCAATATCAAAATGACTTTTCTAATGTCCATGGTATTTACAATATTCTATTAGTTTAAGCGATATTAATACAGTTTCTTTTATAATTTTTGGACATATCATGTATATGTTTCTAGATTTCAATCCAATATCTCTTTATGTATGGCAACTTGTGAGTAAAGTAACCAAAAAACAAAAGAATTTTGCTACATTAAAAAATAAAGAAAAAAAAATGGACCTTTCTTATCAGCGATTTTTGATCCTTTTGTTAGAAATTTATTTGTTCGTACCGAACCATACTTTGCGGATATTTTAGACATACCATGTATATGTCTTTAGATCTCTATCTACCATCTCTTTATGTATAGAAAATTGTGAGTAAATTAACAAAAAAAGAATTAAAAAGAATTTTACTACGTTAAACAATAATGTAAAAAATATGAAGGACTGATAGTATACAAATATTTTATCGACTATTTCAGTGGAAACGTTTGGAAACTTCCATGATATATTGTCATTTATTACTACATTTTTCAAGAAAATATAGACACTTCCATAAAAAATCGACATTCACGGGAAGTTCCATAGATATTTGGTGAATACTCTACACAAAAAGTTCTACACCTTTGTTTTTATATCGGCATTTTCAAAATACAAAATTTTTTGTGGAAATATCGGTGAAAATATCAATTTTGCAAACCTTATACCACCGTTTGGAGATTGGATTGCCAACAGAGAAAGGAATTACTCTAGGCATGGAACTAGCTTTTTACCCATTTTTTGCCCCTTGTTTAGCTAGCTAACTTGACTCTGCTTTTTTCTCGAACTCTAAGAGGGAATTTATGGTATTTGTTCACATCCGATTCGATGGCATCTGTTCTCTTCCAAACCCCTTTATATGCACGCTACAAGCTCGATGGACAAAATCAAGGAACTGCTTTGCTTCCTTTCCTTTACTTGCTTTGCAGTGATAGTTTGTTGTCAATTGGCCAACAAAAA
>JAFMPE010122774.1:5410-16525 GCA_024759925.1 Ficus religiosa | reverse complement strand
GTAAAGATGTAAATATAAGTAAAAAACAACATATTTTCTATTTTACAAAATTCTATACAATTAATAATTATTACAAAATAAGCCCAAAATTTTCAAAAAAAACCCGAGGACAAACCCAAATTAGCCCCAAAATTAAAACCCTAACCAAAAATACCCAAATCCTACTGGCCAACTGTCACCGCCACCAGAATAGCACCGACAGACAGAGTAGCCACTCCCACGGCAAAGTACATGCAAAAAAGAAAGGCCGACAGCCACAAAACAAAATCTTTGCCAGCAATGGGACGAAAATAGAGGATGGAAATTGAGAGGAAACGTGATCCAGTTATCGTGCTTCGATCGGATTGCGATATCGTCGCCATCAAGCTTCTTCGCGGTCGTGACAGGCTTGCCGTCACAGCAGAACGTCGTCGTCTTCTCGCTTCCATCATGATTCCGTCCAATCCTGATCATGCTTCATCATCACGATCCTGTCGAGCTCATCGTTCTTGTGACAACTAGATTTGCAACGAAACCAGATCGGGGTCTCCGTCACCGGTGTGGCATCATTTATCGTCAATGAGAAGCAGCGGACAGAGAAATAGGGGAGAGAAAGTAGGGATTGTTGATAGAGAAAACAAGAGAGAGTGATGGGGGAGAGAGAAAGGGAAGAGATAGCGGATATTCAGGTTGAAAAAATAGAACTTAAAGGGTAAAATTGGAAAAAAAAAAACTAAATTATTTTAAAGGAAAAAAAATGAAATATGTTATTATTTACCATCATTTAAAAAGATGCTATAATTTTCATTACTACTTATATTATATGCTATATGGTATAATTTCCCTTAAATAAACAACAATAATATTGTTGGGGTTAGACTTCATCTTCCCATAATACCGTTAGCCTTCAATCGCTCGTCGAACGAACAACGAACTCCATATCACTGTATTGGATATTTTCGTATATTTGGGCTGGACCCCAATTTATGATTTCAGTTTGTTCAGTCATGAATAATGATCATCCATACTTAATCGACTGACCAGTCAGTTCAAACATCATCAGGTGAACGTTCGAATCTAATATAAGCCACGAACGGCACAATAAGAACTAGGTCTTGTTGTATAATCGTTTTATCGTTTGTCGCTCGTGCTTGACAAACATTATAAGGGCTAATCCCCGTAACCGTCAAGTTCACAATCAATGATGACGTAATATCAGATCTATTCTGATAACTGTGAAGCCCACTATTGATGATGACGTCATAACAATTCACTCTGATAACTGCTAAGTCCACGATCTGTGATCAATTTCGCCTCAATAACTGCCAAGTCTATATCACGACTTATGCTTTTACACGTGTTCCAAGAGACATTGAGTGAAAACCGCTCATTACGAATTATGGGTTTAGACCCACTATTCTTTCTCTATAAATAGAGGAAGACCCCCATTCAGACAGAGGACTGCATTTTTCTGATTTTGGCTTGCTTTTTTGTTGTCCAAATACACTCAGAAAATTGTAACTCATTGTATTCGAAAACAGTCATAGATAGTGAAGAAGCCATACGCATAGAGGACGTAGCATATATTCAGCGAACCTCTCTAAATTTCGGTGTTGGTGTTTTCACTCCTTACATTTTTTCTAATATAAATATTTTGTGATTATGATATTTTAAGAATCTAATAAACGATATCCAAGGACTCCATTGATTATTTATTCTGTTATGTTCTCTTTTACTAACTCCGGTTAAAATTTGACGGTACATTCCCAACACGAGAAGGTCTTTGTGCAACAAGACAAGTGATAGGGCTATTACTGGCCCACCATGCTCCACGACAGCGACAATATCGTAAGGTAGTGAGATAAGTGCCAAAGGCATTCCCCAGTTTTCCATCAACCAGTGGAACGACTATCAAGCATTGGATCACCCTATCCATTCATGAAATACTCGATGGACATCGTAGAGCCACTACCAAGGACAAGCGGTCAACGCAAGTACCTGCTTATACTTACTGATTACTCACAAAGTAAGTCGAAGAAGAGGCATATGTGGATATAAAGGATTCGGATGTCGAATGCTTTATATGGAAAAACATAATATGCAGATTTGGCGTGCCCCAAGAAATAGTCACTGACAATGGATCCCAATTCATTTTAGGCAACTTCAGAAAATTCTATCAAGGGTGGAAGATCGAGCTTAGCTTCTCTACCCTGATGTATCCACAAGGAAACGGACAGACTGAAGCAACCAACAAAACGATAGTCCAGAATCTGAAGAAGAAGCTCGAAGCTCGAAAAGGACGATGAGTGGATGAACTTCATGGCGTTTTATGGGCATACAGGACAACTCCACGAAGAGCGACTGGTGAATCTCCGTTCTCATTGACATTTAGTGCCGAAGCAGTTGTCCCAGCAGAAATTGGTATCCTCATGCTTCAACGACAGCTATCCTTTGAAAATGAGAATCAGAATCAAGAGATGTTCAATGACAGTTTGGATGGATTTGGCGAAAGACAAGATCGAGCCCTTGTACGCATGGTGAACTGTTAGCAATCTGTGGTGAAATATTATAACACAAAAGTTTGGCCCATGATCTTTCAATGAAGGAGATCTCGTGTTTCGCAAAGTATTCCAGAACACTGCCGAACCAAATGCTGGAAAGTTGAGAGCAAACTGGGAAGGCCCTTATAGGATCTTGAAGATAATTTGTTTGGGCGTTTACCGTCTTGAGACAATCGATGGAGTTGAGGTTCTTCGCAGCTGGAATTCTCATCATCTTCGTAAGTATTACTTGTAATTTCTTGTAATTTTACCAAGTTCTTGTAATTTCTTCTAACATTGTTTACATTTTGTAAAGGTTCGATCCGTTATAGTAAATGTTCGATATAATATCGAACCTGTAGGTTGAAGCCTAAAACTATATTATACAATTGAACTACGTTCGACTTGATCCCAGTATGGGTACGTAGGCAACTCGTAAACGCTCGTACACGCTCGTACGAGTTCATTCACAAAAAAAAACAAAAAAAAAAGAAAAAGAAAAAAGAAAAAAAGTGTTCTTAACCAATTTTGTCACGGATATGTTGAATCAAACTATTCGTATCAATTCGAATGACAAATGATTAGGACTTCCATTGGCTTTGCATGGCCAAAAATTAACAATCCAATGTTCGTGTCCTACAAACGATACGATCAATAATCGCAAAAACATTGATGTCATATCATTCAGCACGTTCTATGCTTGATTTGACACACAACATTCGATATTTCACATCATCATTGCATGAACAAAGATGTGGATTAAATTTAATCAAAATTTTTTATAAATAGATAAATCATCATTGTTTACAATTCGATGCAAAAAAAAAAAAAAACTACTACAAATGAACTACTGCTGCATCTCGCGGCCTTCTGATTGATAGGCATTGCTTGGGGGCTTGACAGGAACGGGTTCAGGCACATTCAATGCTGGTGCAGCCTCAGTAATAGGAGCGGATGATGAACCTCCAGCTTCAGCGAGAGAATCCTCGCACAGCTCGATCTCTTCTTCGACGTCGACGTCAATGGCAGGCCTTGTTTATACTCTTTTAGCAGGTCGTAGCACGCCTTAAGAATGGCCCTCTCATACGCGTCAACAATGCGAGCAACGAGCGCAGAGTTGTCATCCTCTTTTTGCTTCAATGACTCTTCTAGAGTCTTGATTTTGGCAGACGCCTCGTCGAACCTACCTGACATGACTTTCATCATGTCCGCCCCCTCTTTTGCTGATTGATTAACTGATTGAAGCTCTACTACCAAATCATCAGCACTCGCTTTGACATCTTTGAACTTTCGTTCGATGTCGAGTAGCTTTTCACCTCTTTCTTTGTCAATCTCTTCGAGCTCCTTGATGCGTGCCTTCTGCTCGATAACTTTATCAGTTGTACGATAAAACAGCCCCATAGCTCGCAGATTGCTCTGTGATGCAAAGACAGGGTCAGACAATCTTTTTAAAAACAATAATTGATGTTGAGATTCAAATTCATAAGTTTAGAAGACATACCTTTAAACCATCGTATAAGAATTCATCAAGATGGTTTTGAATTCGACCTTCGTTTATAGTATCGGCGTCAACATTAGATAACAGTTGATGCATGATCCCGACACTAAGTTTCTTGTTTTGTAGAAGGCTTGCCCTTGGTGGCAATTCCACTTCCACGTGTTCGTCCCCTTGCTTGGAACTTAGAGGTTTGATATCCGTTTTGGAAGTCGTGACCTTCGATGTCTTCTTTCTCTTCGATGGAACTTTCCTCTTAGGCTTTTCGTCTGCCTTCTTTTTCTTAGTAGGGGACTGAGCTTGTACATTGGAGGGTTCCGGACAAGATTTAATGACCGGCAACAGTGGAGGTTCGGTCGCTTGACGTACCTTTTCTCCTATGGCTACCTTTGCAGCTTCTTTCTGCGCCTTCTTCCTCACAAGTAGCTCTTTCGGAGAAGGGAACTCAATGTTCATCGTGTCTCAGGCCAACTCTGCGATTAAAGCCTCTTCGTCAGAAAGTGGCTCGATGAACAGCGGAGTGCCGAGAGTCTCCTTAACGCTGCTCTGATCACGAACGGCCAATTAACCCAGGAAGGAACTCGTTTAATTATACTTGTTTGGATTTCAATGAAGTCCTTCCAAAGGCTTGATGCTTTGAGTCTTTCGGGAACATTTATCTCATCCCACTCTCGGTTTGGCTGTGCTAGCAACCACTCGGGTTTTTCTTCAAATAAAAGAGCTTTCAGAAGTGGCTTCTTTAAGTCCTTGCCTGCAACATAAAACAATAAACAATATCAGAATCTCAACAACAAATGCTGTATAACCCTTGATGTTCTTCATTCAAAACTTATGAAGAAGACCACATACAGGGTAAAAAGCATTGGCTAGTCCACCCATTGATTTTTCGTTCACA
Organism: Ficus religiosa; assembly: GCA_024759925.1. Classification (NCBI taxonomy): domain Eukaryota; kingdom Viridiplantae; phylum Streptophyta; class Magnoliopsida; order Rosales; family Moraceae; genus Ficus; species Ficus religiosa. Next base: position 11,616 of record JAFMPE010122774.1, on the reverse strand, counting down.
TGTATGATAATGTAACGGTCCTGCCAATATCTGTTGGCGTTCTTCATTTCACCAACCACCTGTTTCTTCCTCCGTAGATACATTGAATATCGTCCATGGTCTTTTGAATTTTCTTATGGGTAGTAAAGGGCAAGGACATCATCCACTGACAGCTCGATGCCCACCTCATTCGCAATCACAATAAGACCCACGAAAACTCTCATACCATTCAGCATTAGTTAAGGAATAACAAACTGATAATGATGCATGCTTTGGATATCTAGGGGATTAATCGGGAGTCAAAGTCCACACTCGAAATAAATAGTGTACATACAAATCCAACCCTCCGACACTGTATCTGCCCGTTCGTTTGGAAATGGAAGGCGAAGCTGGACTTCGTTCGGGATCCCATATCGACCCCTAATGGCCAATAAGTCCTATCAAAACGGAACAAGTGTTTGACGTTCGAAGAAACGACTCTACGCTAAGTCGGTGTGGAGGTTTAGTCAGCTGAGTTATTGGAGGAATTGATAAAATTCCAGCTCCCGACACCGTTGCAGGTCGATTCCTTTCTGACACTTCATTGCTCGTCTCAGCACCTTTTTGCATATGAAGTGACTTGTATTCGGCCTTCGAACGGCGAAGGATTAACGCCCATTCTTTGTTATCATTATCACTGTCGCTAGAGTCGCTACTTGTCCAGTCTACTACGACGTCCTGAATGGGTTGCTTCCTTCTATCTTTATCCATGGGTTTACAAACAAAAATTTGAACGAAGGATGGAAGTATTTTGGATCTAAACCTTTAATTTGTTAAAATCCTATGAAGTTAGGGATGAACATGAAGAACCACAAACCAAAAACTCAAAGGAAAAACCCAGAAAAATTCGACAAATCGTCTAACCAAATCACTTACCCGAAAGAAATGCAGAAAAATAACCAGAAAAACTCGAAAACAGAACAGAAACAACCCTACCAAATCAAAATTACTCAAAGCGGAGAAGAAGATAAGAAATCTTGCCTGAGATTCGAAGGTCTTTGGAGAACTTTCAAACTTTGATTTTTCAAAGGCTCCAAGCATAGAAATAAGGAAAGGGGAGGGGGGGGGGGGGAGGTGAAACGTTATATAGCCTCATGTGAATATATCTAACGGCCCTGATTTTCAGGTGTCACTTGATCAAACGGCGTGAATCACGAAACCCTTCAAATTCCCGCTCAGAGATCTTATGTCACAACAGTTCATATTTCAAAAAAGGAGAAGCCGTCGTTTCGGAATATCCAATCAGTGCGTGCCACGTGTAGGAAACGACCTCTCTCTTTCTAGGCTCGAGATTTTCACTCAAGTAATGTCAATCTATTCTGATTTCTTTAATCTGACATACCAGAGATTGACACTACATTCTCGACAACAATCAAACACTCTATCGAGAACCCATTGCTCGATAGAGTGGGGGGCTATCTGTTGGGGTTAGACTTCGTCTTCCTATAACGCCGTTAGCCTTTGATCGCTCGTTGAACGAACAACAAACTCCATATCACAGTATTGGATATTTTCGTATATTTGGGCCAGACCCCAATTTATGATCTCAGTTTGTTCACTCATGAATAATGATCATCCATACTTAATCGACTGACCACTTAGTTCAAATATTATCAGGTGAACATTTGAATTTAATATAAGCCACGAACGGCACAATAAGAACTAGGTCTTGTTATATAATCGTTTCATCATTCGTCGCTTGTGCTTGACGAACATTACAAGGGCTAATCCCTGTAACTGTCAAGTTTACAATCAATGATGACGTAATATCAGATCTATTCTGATAACTGTCAAGCCCACTATTGATGATGACGTCATAATAGTTCACTCTGATAACTGCTAAGTCGACGATCTATGATCAAGTTCACCCCAATAACTACCAAGTTCATATCACGACTTATGCTCTTACACGTGTCCCAAGAGACATTGAGCAAAAACCGCTCACCATGAATTATGGGTTTAGACCTACTATTCTTTCTCTATAAATAGAGGAAGACCCCCCTTCAGACATAGGACTGCATTTTTCTGATTTTGGCTTACTTTTATGTTGTCCAAATATAGTCAGAAAATTATAACTCATTGTATTCGAAAACAATCATAGATAGTGAAGAAGCCATACGCACAGAGGACATAGCACATATTCGACGAATCTCTCTAAATTTCGGTGTTATTGTTTTCACTCCTAACATTTTTTCTAATTTGATTATTTTATGATTATGATGTTTTAAGAATCTCATAAATGATATCCAAGGAACCCATTGATTATTTATTCTATTCTGTTATCTTTTACTAATTCTAGTTAAAATTTGACAGTAGTTTCTCAGCACCTACAAATATCATTGGACCTAATAATAAGATCATTGTGACGCAAATCACAAGGATACATTTGTACAGAATGATACGAATAACGATTAATGCCTAATTGGTATAATCGTTATTACCAACTAGATTTTAGAAATAATTTTTTGGATTAATTAATATCATTATTAGATCCATTTTTGTAGGAAAATTTGATGGTTAAATTAGAATTGTAAAAATTGTGCAACATAAGAGTAACTATGTCATTGTAAGTTATGATTTTTTTCATTTTGAATATTTTCTAAATCTTTTGTTATATTTCAACTCTATATCTAGATTTTCCTATTTATATACCCCCTTCCTTTTTTATTTTTTATTTTTTTTTCTTTTTAACATGGTTATCCCCTAAAATTTTCATGTTTAGTAAATCAGTTCTTGAATTAAAGATTTTGGCAATTACCCTTTAAACTTCAGAATCGATTTCAATTAACTAAACCCAATTGAAAATCAAGGTTAAATTTTTTGAGTTTAAAGGGTAATTGCTAAAATAGCAGGAGGTGATCTTAACATATCTCATGCAAAGTCATTGGATCTTCTCTACGGTGCACATTGGGAAGAGATCCGTTCCTCCTCACACCACAGAACGGTTAGAGAGATACCTCCTTCCGTTCCCTTGATTGTCGTGCAAGAGACTCAGATCCATGAATGGAGCTAGTGTAATGACCAGACTTTTCAGGCTGTTAACTAACTTAATTAATCTTAAATTAACGTGATCTTAGCGCTTGTTTTTTATTTGGTTTTAAAAATTACAAAATTGTTTTTTATGCATGCTTGTATCCTTGAGTCAAACATGCTAAAAATTTATTTGAGGAAATTGGGATGCACAAATAATAAGCATCATATGCAAATTCATACTTATATATAGTACTTAAAAAGCTAGGAAGTCATGTGAATTGAAAAGAAAAACCCTATAAGTCTTTTTCCCATGAAGTACCCCTATCAGTTTAGTAGTACCAAAACGTTTAAACATTATTATAAAAGATAACTGGTGCTAAATAATTTAAGAAGTCTAAATGCAGAAATTAAATTGGTATCGTATTGCTTTCCTTCATCGCTTCGCCAGTTCAAAAAATAAATAAATGACGGGCTGTTTACCCGCATTATCTACAGTATAAACATGCAGAGATAAGCTTTCGCTCAGTATGTATAAATTATAACTCACAAATATTTTAATAGAACAAAGCATCACACATCACACATCATATAACACAAAATGAGTGTCCAAAAAATGCATGTATTACATACGTGTTCAATTATGTTTTCTTATACATATTGTCTACTTAGGGGTCCTTTACCCATATGCACATGACCAACAGGGATAAGGAGTGATCGTCCAATTGTATTCAATCTCATAATTTATAAACTTCATCTTATCATATCCTTCTTGCGTAGAGGTTGGTACAACACTTAATTTTACCTTTCATTAGCCGCATGACCAAAAGGGATGAGGAGTGACCGTCCAATTGTATTCAATGTTATAATTCATAAACTTCATCTTATCATATCCTTCTTGAGTAGAGGTTAGTATAACACTTAATCTTATCTTCGATTAGCCTCATTTTTTGTAAATATGACTATGTGTAAGACACTGAATCCTATCTGACATCATGACATAATTTTTTGTAAGACATGCTGATAATATTAGTGCGAAAGATAAATTATACACATCATATACTCAACCAAGAATTATACATATCATTCTTGCACTCATCATGACATCATGGCACATCAATAGAGAAAACACTTCATCCTATGTTATAGGTTAGGTTTGTACTTTTTTATATTATGTGTTTAAACCTTTTGAAGTTGTAGCTCCTACTACGTTAGTTCGTGAACTTTTCCTGATTTAACAACACTTTGTTATTAGAGTTAATCATGATTATATTTTCTTATCATTTTATTTCATAAAATTTTAACCAAACAACAATTAATCTCTATTAATTATTAAGTATTAAAGATTTTCACTAATTATTATTTAACTAATTTAATTTAAAAAATTTTTATTAATGATTAATTAATGAATAATTAAATAATTAGTTAATGGTTTATTACTACCTTATTTGGTTAGGTAATTATAATTAATTACATAATTTTTATTGATAATTAGTTGTTATTCCCTTAATAATTAATCGTGTTCCTTAACATTTTTAATTTATTATTAATGATTATATTAATAATTAATTATTAATTAATTATCCATTTTAGTTAAGTAATAACTTAATTTAATAATCTTAGTCATACAGCTCTTAATCACTTATTAGCTCTTAGAATTAATTAAAAATTAATTATTTAATTAATTACTTTAAATAATTAATTATTTTTAGTTAACTTTCTTGACATAATTACATTTTATTATATAGTTATTAGTTTATTAGTTTATTTTATAATTAATTAATCAATTTTCATCACCTTGGTGATAAGAAGTCATCTAAGTGCATACCTCTAAGTGGGTTTCTTTTAATTAAATATTAGGCTTATAAGGCCAATTCCCATTAGTTACTATCACTAAATTAGACTAATGTAGTCTTTTGGTATATGTGGATAAATCCTCTAAGTTACTTTGCCTTGACCTATCTAAATACTTGTGATTTAACTTTATTGGGTTAGGATTTTCTGCGCTTCGTTGACTATACACCTAATGGCCAATTCATTTAATCAATTATTATGTCACTAAATTATGACTTCTACTCATGTCTCATTTTTCAAGTTCAATTGTTTTATCGGTGTGGGATAAAAATTTATAATATTTATTTAAATTTGTGTATGATTCTATTTTGGACATCTGATGACTCGTTGAAAAAGTATAGGAACTCTAATTTCTGTCATTATAATTTTTGTCTAAAATTTCAAGGGTTTCACATCTTAATATGGACGCTTTCTTTGGTGTCTCACAATGCAATCCCAATTTTCCACATTGCAGCCTTATATTGTATGGTTCATTTAAATATATACACATACTTATTTTGGATGTATAATAGCTCATTTGAAAACTTGGGATGTCTAGTCTACAACTATATACATTGTTTCCTAAGTTTATTTGTGTTTGAAACTTTATATCTAGGTTTTGCTATTGTTGGTTTTACATGTGTACTAACCAGATTTGTACTAAAATGTGAAATAATTGACAATTCACTCAAAAGTCAAAATAAGACAAATGATATGTCATTAGAAAGCTTATGTTGTCTAGTTTTTACACAAGAAACATTTTTATAGAACATTATATTTAACTAGCCCAAAACAAACTAAACTCGTGGCTGGTACATGATTCCATTAAAATTTCTTAGTTCATAGTCCTAACTTGTAAAATTAACTAAAATTTACATATTTATCCGTTTGAGAAACTTGATATCCCCTTGGAAAGCTTAACGCATCTAATGTTTATATCTATGGATAATGTTTTAAGATTTTATATTTTAGTAGTCTAAAAATAATGAAACACGTGATTATATAGTGGTTGTTTTTCTAATTTTGTATCACAACATCAAATGGGCATAACTTAAGACATACATTAGAAAATCAAGTAACTCGAAAGTTCATATTGAAGTTTACTCTCTGAAAAATCTTATCATATAATTTATTTTTGTATACTAAAGTCTTTAATTTAGATCATATCATCACAACAACTACAAACTTTAACAAAGTTTGTAAATCTTATTAAAATACTCTGTTGATCCTCTAAGACCTTGGACCTTCAACGCTTTTCTCAATACCTTGTCCTAGGTAAAAAGAAGTCTAACATTATGATTTTAACTAAAAAAACATGCTCTAGTTTCCAAAAGTGACAAAAACACAAAGAGAACTACTAGGTTACCTCTAGTAACACATCCTTT
>JAFMPE010122759.1:0-11455 GCA_024759925.1 Ficus religiosa | reverse complement strand
AAAAAAAGTATCATTTTTATGCAGCGTCATCCTTATCGTCTACAAAAATAGATTTTAAAGCTTTCTATCAAAATCGGGCCTAATACTGTTCAAATAATGGGCATAATTTTATATCACTTCATCAGAGGCGGAGCCAGAGATATATTCTAGTGGGGGCGTACATCAAAAATATTTTTAAAGATAAAATAAATTTTTAGTAGGGATCATATGAGAATATTTAATTTTAGTCGGTGTACGTGAGAATTTTTAATTTTAATAGAGGCAAAACAATAAATTTATAAATATATAATTAATATTAGTAGGGATTATGTGAAAATTTTTTGTTTTTAGTGGTGAAAGNAAAAAAAGTATCATTTTTATGCAGCGTCATCCTTATCGTCTACAAAAATAGATTTTAAAGCTTTCTATCAAAATCGGACCTAATACTGTTCAAATAATGGGCATAATTTTATATTACTTCATCAGAGGCGGAGCCAGAGATATATTCTAGTGCGGGCGTACATCAAAAATATTTTTAAAGATAAAATAAATTTTTAGTAGGGATCATATGAGAATATTTAATTTTAGTCCGTATACGTGAGAATTTTTAATTTTAATAGAGCCAAAACAATAAATTTATAAATATATAATTAATATTAGTAGGGATTATGTGAAAATTTTTTGTTTTTAGTGGTGAAAGTAGAAAATGTATGATAACTTTTTATTTTTAGTGGGGATAAATTGTAAAAATTATAAAATTTTTGAGGAAAATTTAAAATAATAGAAAATTCACTGCCCCCACTCGCACCCATTGCCTCCACCCCCTGCATCACATATTCGATGTAGTACAATCCATTAACCTGCAGGTAAGATTTTTAGAGCTACCAAATATCGAATCTGGGTAACATCTTAGAAGAAGAAGGTATCTTTATCATTACATCATCTGATAGCTAGGAGGTAGATAATTAGACTGTTTAATATTTGTTAATCTAATAAAGTACATATTGTATACGGACTAAATTTTATTATTAGGATTTATCATTTCTTTATCTACTTTTTAAGATTTGTCTTCATGTTTTGATTTTTAAACTCCTTTGGTTGACCTTTATTATTTAATTTTGTTACTATATTAGGACTTTACTGTTACCTATACATAGGCTTTGCTTTTAATATATTATTCGGCATTTGGTTATATTATTAAAACGTGAGAGTAGTTTTCTTACGCTGCCGCTTCAAGATGCCAATAACAACTATAACTACATTTTATTTATTTTTTGTTTTTTACTTTTTATTTTTTGTAATCAATCAATTCGACTGACATTGATAAATAGCTAATCTATGGGGAACTTTATTTCCTTCACGATATTAACAATATTTAGAAAATACATGAATATTAGGAGCCAAGCAAAAATGTTATAGATTGTATATAAAATAAGTTATTTTGTTCAAGTTTCCTAAATTCGTTAGAAACTAATGTTTTTATGGAAGGAAATATTACTTTTTAAAGAATTAAGAATTATTTTGTTCAAAAATTATAAGTAATTAATTAGAATTTAGGTTAAACATTTATAGCAAGTATGACTAAGCAAGTAATATAAAATACAATAGTTAGAGAAAAAATATATAAGAAGATTTTGTTCAGGGATCAACCATCTAAATGTCAAACATTTAGTAGATTAGTGTACTACATAAGCATGATGATGTGAGATAAATGGTTTACTGAATAATTTCTCTTAAGAAAATTAGTAGGTATTACTTTGATTGGAATGAATAAGATGTCTGTGTTACTCCTTTGAGATGAAACGCAGAATTAATGACAAAATTGAGGAATGCATCACCACAATTGATGCACACATTGTACTCTTCTTAAATTTGTAGTTTTATTTCTCCCTCAATTCAAATAAACATAAATTATTCAAATGTTGTTTATTTTGGTCCTCTTTTTTTATCTTAAACATTACAATGATAAATTTTAAAATTATTAGTTAGTTTGCTATTTTTTATTCATGTTTCAAGATTGAATAAATATTAGAAGAAATTACATGATTTCTAAAGATATTTGTTAATAGTGAAGTAAACACAAAAAAATCAGCCGTAAAAAAAACCGCAAAAGAGAAAGGTATAAGATAATGCATATGAACTAGGTTAGCTTCTGCATCGATAGTAATGTCCTTATTATCATCTTTCTTATGATTTTTATGTTGAAACTTGAAGCCAACACTCAAAGGATGAGCTACATGACTATCATAATTATTTATGCCATAACAAAAGAATGAATTTTGTTCATCTAATTAGAACAAAATGTCAATCTTGATTTGTAGCAATAAATTTATTTATGAGATCACAAAACATTGAATTTTTTATATCTTATCAGAACAAAATGCCATTCTTGATTTGCAGCAATATTTATTTGTAGACGAAATTATAACACTAAGTTTTATAGATAGCAATAGTTTAGCTAATACTTAGTACAAGTAAACTTGCCGATTATTGGTGTTCAACGGCTTGATTATGAAGTATAATAAGCGAAAATAGAGTAAATTAACTAGTGGATTATCTTTGTTCAATTATCCGATTATTGGATAAATATGCACATAAGAACCATTGAAATCGATCAAACATGAGTGATCATATTTGATTGACTTTTCCAATAAATTGGTTCAATTTGCAAAGAATTTTCTAAATCTGATTAGAATAAAAGGCCAATCTCAATTTGTATCAATCAATAGTAGTAGACTGAGCTGTTAACTAAGTTTAATAGATGGTACTGGTTTAGCTATTACTTATTATTAATAAGTTTCTGATTACTATTGTTCAACGGCTTGGTTACAAATCATCATAAGTAAAAAATATAATAATAAACATATGGATTATCTTTGCTGAATTACCTGATAATGATATAAATATGCACTTAAAAACTGTCGAAATTGACCAAACAATAATTATTATATTTGACTTACATTCCCATATATCAGTTTAATATGTAATTCTTACAATTTAGAAAGGGCTATTTTATTGCAGGATTGAGTGATAAGGCATTAATCCCACCAAACTAACAAACATTGTGTAATTTTCCTAAGCATTTAACATCTAAGTTGTTCAAATTAGTCTAACATACTATTGTCTATGCCTTTCCAGATAGCTACTTTAAACTGTATGTTTGTGTTTGGAACGTTAGTTTGAGTTGAAATTTTTAAGTTGATTGACTTTTCATAAAGTAGTAAAAAAATTTGTTGACTTCTCAAAAAAAAAAAAAAAAAAAGATAAAAATGAGCTGAAATTTTTAAATGTTTCTGTTCAGTTAGTATGTTTGGATTGTTATTATCCAATATGCCAACTCGGATGATAATTCAATACTCTTATTTATGATTTTTCATTCAAATGTTTTCATTCCAAATGTTTCCATTCGGACACTTCCCCCAAATGGATCCAATATTGACCTTTTCATTGATCATGAGTAGTGTGGTACATTATGAAATGCGTTATTCTTTATTTATTTATGTGAGATCATATCATCTATTTAACATCAGATACACCAATGAATAATCATACATTCTTTGAACCAAGTCGATGGCAGATAAGACTAGTTAATAAGAGATAGGTAGGCTAAAGAAAATAATAGTTTTTTTTTTAAATGTCTAATAGTTTGGCGTTAAACATATCATTAAGCTAAATTTGAACATTACACATGTAAAATAATTTGGGTCAAAAGCAATATACTTATTTTTATTTATTGAAAAAGAATATATAAAATCATAAAAATGTCAACGAGTTGTGTCCTTCCTTTATTTGAGAATGTTTTCTATCACACTCCAAGGTAGAAAATATTTTATATAGAAATTGATAGAAGGAAAATTCCACGGTAGCATTTTCGTTTCTTATTTTTAATTAAATTTTAGTTTTCTTCTGTAATAAATTTTTAATTTTCAATATATGAAATTTTCAATGTTGAAATTTCGAATAAAGAACCCCATAAGTTTTTAATTTAAATGTTCCCATTGAAGGTTTGAAACATGATTATACATTCTTCGAATTTTTTATATTTAATTAAATATGTTTATTTTCATTAATATTGCAACATGTAAGTTGCAGTTGATCTCCCACGTTGCACATATCTTTTTCTTTTTTTAAATAGTTTATAGGTTCTTTGTAATTAGTGAAAATTTTTATAGCTACACTTACTTTTTTTAATTGATTTTTAAAACTTTAAAAACATATTTTAATTTTGAAGTTATTGTCGTAGATGGGTTTTTTTTTTTTTTTAAGTGTTCATATTATAATTTCTCCGTTTTTTTTTATCTTAAATACATATTCGTTCAAAAAATTAAAATTCTAATTTTTTTAAAAATTTTCTTTTACACATTTTTTTGAACTTCTCTTTACAATGTTTGCAACATTCTTTTCGTTATGCCCAAAAAAGAAAAACTTCTTTTAGATAGGTTTTAAAAAAAATAATAAATCATTTAACTTTAAATTATTTTTCGTTTTAAAATGCCCTTACAAAAATATCTATTCTAGATTTTTCCTTCTATTTTAAACGGAAAAAAAAAAAAGTCAAAGTAACTTCTAAAAATTAAAAAAAATAAAAAAAAAAAAAAACCCCCGCCAAATTCAGCATTGCTTGGTACCCGCCAAAATAAGCGCGCCGAAACCTTTGGCAAGATGATCTCTTTATTTCCCTTTCTCTATCTCTTCCTTACGGTTTCTTTGATTGTGTGCGAAACCCTTACTGAGACAATCTGTGATAGTCCCTCTCTCTCTTCCTCACACTTTCATCAGTTTATCTAATGCTCTGTCTCTATTGAAGGGTGAAAAAAAAAAAAAAAAAAGAAAACCTTGATCGTTCAAGGGTCTGGAGACTTTAGCCGCTAGAAAACTGACAAGCATCACCATTTACACCAGTTGAAGCCCACCGTCAAAGGCGTCACCATCGGCCCTCTGTCAACTGAACATCAACCACCTTTGAGGCCATCGCCAACCATGGTCGAGACCAATTTCGCCCCAAAATAGCGTTAATGGTGGTTCTGGGTTAGTGTTCTTTGTCTGCTTTGACCTCAACGATTGCAAGGTCGTGGGTTTGAGACATTTGGAATGGGAGATTCTGGGTGTCGAGGACTATGTGGAATATAGGAGGTCCTTGTATGGGGAAATCAATCACAAGGCTTTGCTTGTTGATGCTTTTGGTACACGTGTTGTTCCTTCTCAGCCCATGGCTCAGGTCTTCCCTGTTTCTTTTCTTGTTCTTGATTCACAGACATATATATATATATATACATACACACAAAAACGTATGTATAATATGTACTCAATATCGGGTTTCTTGGATCATGTTTCTCTTGTGGTGTTTTTTTTTTTTTTTTGTTTTGTTTTTTTGTTTCTGCGTGTTTGTTTTTATTTTCTTAATGTATGGTCTTCTGGGTCATGTTTCTCTTTTTCGTGTTCTTTCTCTCTTTCTCATTTGGTTTCTAAGTTTTTATTTTTATTATTATTATTTTTTGGTGTTTGTTTGTCATGGGGTTTTTCGCCCCTCTGTCCTCCGTTGCAATAAGTTTCAGAAAGTCCAAAAATTTACAAATTCAAGTAAGATGTATTCATTTATAATTTTCTTGGAATTATTTATTTTCCATAGAAATTTCAGAAGTTTTCAAATGAGAGTTGTCGCTTAAAGGGTATGTATTTGAGGAATTCTAATTTTTTGGTTGCTTGGATAGATGAAACTCTGCATGTCATTGTTTCTAATTATTTATGTAAAGAATATGTAGTGTAGAATGAAGTTTTTGTTTAATTTTCTGGATTATTCTCAAAGTCTGATGATTCTCTTACCGTAAGGATGAAATTATGTGTCTTATTAACACTTAACTATCTATACATGCAATTTCCATAAGAACTGGACAACAAGTACTATTCCTAGGTTCATATATATAACATATATGCATCTTGAACTTGATAATAGGAGATTTTTTTTTTTTAATCCTTTTTGCTAGTTGGGCAGTTTACGACTCAAGCTTTTGTTCTTATATATATGCTTCTCTCTCTCTCTCTGTCTCTCTCTCTCTTGCTATCCAAAACATTTTCCAATTCTCTATTCCAAAAATTTGGCTGGTTGACTCTACCCCTTAGTTCTTTTTTTTTTTTTTTAAATTATTTTTTTATTCATTTATTGTATACCAGAGAATGCTACAAATAGTAGTTGTATCTCTCCTACCTCCGTGTCTTTCCTTTTTCCTAAAATATGAGCTTTATTTATTTATTTATTTTTGTTAATCTTCCTTTCAACCTTTCTTCTTTATGCAAATCTTATTAGCTTAAGAGGGCCCTTACTCACAGTTCTGTGTATGTTTTGCAGATAGGATTGACCTTGAAGCCGGTCTTGCTCTCAAGTTCAGATATTTGATTTTATCACAAAAGAGGCCTTTTGCTTTAATTTTGCCAACGTAGCATGGAGTTTAGGCATTCATATTTGATTGACAGGCGTAAGAACTGAATTGATATTTGAATCCATTTATAGTTTGACAGATCTGCGCATTATTTCTATATGTTCACTTTGCATCTTTGTAGCATCATGCTCTTGTTTTCCATCCATGCATCACAAGTCTTTGTGTCAACAATTAAGTTGGTTCATATCTTTCGTTTTGGTGAATGTCTTATTCTTTATCATTGGAAACCAACTTTCTTAACTACAAACTTTATATTACTTTAATTGTAAAACTTTATCATGTCTACATTTAATCCAGTACTGTTATTTGTCATCATAATTGATATTCGTAATCCATCCTAAATTATATTCTTGATGTAATATTGTAGTGCCATTGGAGAAAAACAACAAGTAGAAAACTTGATTCTTTTTTGTTTCACCTTTGCTCAAAGTAAACTAATAACATCTCGCAGATCATGTTTTAATTGGTAACATCTATATTACACTTCTTATGAATAATTTTTTGTTTTCATTATTGGTTTATGTCAATCTTGGATGAACGATATGACCAATATAAATGAAGTTCTGACTTTATTTATTAGTTTTATGTCAATCTCGGATGAATAACATGACGAGCATAGGCGAAATTCTGACTTTATCAAGAAGTATGGGTGTCCTAATGGAGGTCTACCTCCAATTAAGTAGAGTAACATTTGCCGTGGCTCCTGCGTCAGGACTTTGATATAATTTTTTTTTCCTTTTTGAAAAGTAAAGTTTTGTTAATTCAACCTCATTTTTTTTTCTTTTTCCTTTTTATTCATTTTTGTCCTCGTCCTAACAAAATTATTGGAACTACAGAGCACATTGAAGACATCGGAATTCATTAATTACCACCAAAAGCTTAGATGTGTCGAAAGGAAAATTACAGCAAAGGTTAGGATGTAATCATATAAATTCGTCTTTTATTTTTCTTTTTTCGATGAGCTTCAATTTAAACCTAAATGTAGGACCTTGTATTTGGTTCCAATTTTTTTGTTTACCGATTTTTTCGATAATGAATGTTTGAAATACTTTCACCATTTAAGACATGATATTACTAATTAACATGATTATATTACGCACCAGGTTTCAAGTTACATACCCTTGAAAATTTCAAGTATAAAATTTCGATTGGCGTACTAACCTTTTATTTGTATAGAATAAGAAGGAATGAAACCAACTTTTGAAAGTTTATGAAAACAAGACAACACAGTAAAAAGCTGATTTTAAACAACTTTAAAAAAATTTGAAGAAAATTCATGCATTTGCATATATGAGAATCATATTTGAACTTTTTAAGAAGTAGTTTAGTTTGATTTGTAACCATATGAACTATTCTTGGAAAACAATACTATTGAAATGAAAGGTATGAATTTTGTTTTGTTTTTTGTTTTTTTTGGAACTACGGATGGTTAGGAGATTCGAACTTTACATCTTAAACTGAAGTTAAATGTGATATTACCATTTAGTTATGTGCTACTTCAAGTTGCAATTTTTTTTTTTTTTGGTTATTATTTTGCTTCTTATTCAATGTAAAATCAAGAATTTAAATACACGTAAGAACTCCACACGTGTTTAATAGGCATTTTTATTGTCATTTTAACTTGTTCAATTACAAAAAATTTCATGACATTTTCCCATTAAATGTCGTAAAATATATTTTTTAATGACATTTTTCTTTTTAATTTTGTCAAATGATCTCTTCTACGTCATTTAAAAATAAAATATTGTTTTAAAGATGCTTTGATGGCACTTTTAGAAAATATCCTAAATTTTGTGTCGTTAAAAGCACTTTTTTATTGTAGAAACTCGTGCTCTATATATAATCAGTAGTCCATGACGAGCTAGGTAAGTTTCATAAGCTCTTCTTTTTAAATATATATATATATATGTTACAGAATACATATTATATGTAAATTTAAATATTTGAAAGAGAAAACAGAAAGTGGACATCTACATTGACAACAAGATGTTAGCCGGGACCATGCATGTGGAGAGTTGGTTAAGTCCTGTTTCCTGTAATCCTTTTGTAGTAGGTATTGGTAAGAACTCTGCTGAGTGAAAATGACTATATGAGAAGAAAGTCAAATATATTCTTTTTTTGTTGTTATATACCGAAGTACGCGATCTGGATAAAGTTGGAAATAATTACCATTCTAAAGGATATTTGTAAATAAATATGCAGTTTTTGACATGACACATTTATTACTGACGGTGCCAGCTTCTACAAAGCTGTATTATATATATCTGTTGTCTGTAACGCGTGTCTATATATACCTATTTATATATTTGGAAAAGATCATCTTCATTCATATTAGGCCCTCTCCTCTACCAAAAATAAAGAAATAAAAATCAAGAGCAAGTATTACCTGTTAATTAATGGGTCCACTTGCGAGTGTGACTGCAAACTGCCTAAACTATATATATATATATTTTTTGGAAATGGAGAAGACAAATAATATCAAACCCAAAAAGATGGAAATTAAACAAAATCAATGACGGATTTTGAAATTTTTTTTTTTTAACGGAGACAAAAGATGAATCATGTAAAGAAAAACACAGATCAACATTATATAGAGAAACACAAAAATCAGAGATCAGAAGAGAATATTTTCTTAGCGTTTCCCAGTAAAAGCAAACCAATGAAGGAGGAAAAGGGAGCCAATTTTGGCAAAATATATGTTTGATAACACATATTTGATATATTAATTATAACAAATAATAATCAAATTGTCATACATAGTGAGAAACTTACCAAAAAAAAAAAAAAAACCGAAGAAGGCTCTTTTTGTCTAAATCAATTATCTTTTTACATTTTATTTTGAAAAGAAATATCTTTTTATCTTTTATTTTAACAGAACTGAATTTCTTAATTACGACTACAAGGTGGAGGCAAATGGTTTGACCGTCTTAAAGGAGTAAGGTCTGTATGCGTGTGAAAAGGATCTATCAAAATTTTTTATCGGCAGGGTGGCCTCGTGGATTTGTAAAGGCTAATAAATGTCACTCTTATGTACACATATGCACACCCATTTATATATTGGTGATCTCACAAATATTAGCTGTCTTGCAACATTTCACACATGCATCTTCTCTAATTTTTTCCATATATGATATATATATATATATGTATTGCCATAAAACATACCTAAACGATTGTATATTGTATATACTAGTCTATACATGTCTAGATACACATATGCATAAAAATCAAAGAGAACCATCACAAAAAAAAAAAAAAAAAAAAACGGCATTTCTATAAGCAGTAAAAAGAATTAAATTGCATTTATTAAAAAAAAAAAGAATTAAATTGCAAATTAAGACCCGTATGGGGGCATTTTTCTAAACGATAGGGTCAAGTTTGCAAATAGATGTTTGGAGGATTTTTTTTTTTTTTTTTTTTTGCTAAAGATTTTTTGAAAAATTTAATATTTCACACTTTTTTAATATAAAATTATCATAACACGTATTTTAAAATATATTTTTTTCTAATTATTCTTTTAATAAACACAAAACTCCAAAATATATTTATTTTTTCAAAAATTTTTACCTTAAATTCTTATTTTCAAAACTCATCTCAACTTTAAAATCTCAACTACAAAACTCCATCTAAAGTTCTCAAGCCGGCCTAAAACAGGTTGAGCTGTAATTTCTAGGGATGAGAGAAACCCCAGAGTCTAGCGTAATGCAAAAGATTTCAATCAGTATTAGCGTTATTTCGAGTTAAAAAATAAACCAAAAAAGGAAAATTATAAATAAGGAAAAAAAAAAACCCAATCAGATAAGCAATACGTAACAGATTCCCTTGAAATCTCTGCGTTTTCTTCTCATTCTCCTACGTAATACCGAGTCACAGGGTCAAAACAAACAAACAAAAAACACAACACTCTCACACTCCTCTCTCTCTCTCTCTCTCGCGACAATGGCGTCGTCGGCCTTGGAGCTAGAGTTCGGCGCCGGCGAAAACGACGACGTATCTCCGATAGAGCAGGTGCGTCTGACGGTCTCCAACGTCGACGACCCGACCCTTCCGGTGTGGACGTTTCGAATGTGGTTCCTGGGGCTGGTCTCCTGCGTCCTCCTCTCTTTCCTCAACACCTTCTTCATGTACAGGACGGAGCCTCTCGTCATCTCCATGATATCCGTACAGGTGGCCACCCTCCCGATCGGACGGTTCCTGGAGAGGGTCCTCCCGACGACGCCGTTTCGGGTCCCTGGGCTGGGCAAAGAGGTGTCGCTCAACCCAGGGCCGTTCAACATGAAGGAGCACGTGCTCATCTCCATATTCGCCAACGCCGGCGCGGCTTTCGGCGGCGGCGCCGCCTACGCCATCAGCATTGTGGATATCATAAAGGCGTTTTACCGCAGGAATATCTCGTTTTGGACTAGTTGGGTTCTTGTCATTACTACTCAGGTATTTCTTTGGTGGTGGTGGTTTTTTTTTTTTTTTTTTTAATTTTTTTTGGTTTTTTAAATTAATTTTGTGAATTATTATAAGCAGGTATTGGGATATGGGTGGGCTGGGATTCTGAGGAAGTACGTGGTGGATCCGGCGCATATGTGGTGGCCTAGTAGTCTGGTTCAGGTCTCTTTGTTCAGGTTTTTCCCTCCCCCCAAGAGAAACGACATGTCGTTTTGCTTGTCTCTATTGAGTTGTTCCTTGAGCATTGAATAGAGCAGACCATCTCTGCCTTTTAGTTTTTTAGTTATTGCTTTGAATAGTCCTAAACTTTTATAAATATATCGGTTTTGTCTTTTTTTTTTTTTTTTTTCCTCCTGTCAAGATGACTCTAACTTCTTATTTTTTAAACATTATGATTATTTCCATCGTCTTATTAAAATGATTATTTTTATAATAAAATTACTAAAATACTCTCCCCCCACCCTCCCCCATACTCTTTCGGTTTTGCCCACGCTTCCCCCTATCTCTCTCTCAGTCTGGCGCGGCGCCCCCCCCCCCCCCCCCCCCCCCCCCCCCCCCCCCCCCCCCCCCCCCCCCCCCCCCCCCCCCCCCCCCCCCCC
>JAFMPE010122748.1:606-12052 GCA_024759925.1 Ficus religiosa | reverse complement strand
GTGAAATCCTACAAAATTATACACAAAACGAAGCTTGTGATCCCTAGTTTGTAGATATATACACCAATGCATGTCGACATGTGAACGTAAATGAATTGCAACCTACAAATAGAGAAAGAACACAAAATGTAGAGGTACTAATAACCATCCGTATTTAGTACTAAGGTATCTAGTTAGTGGGGCTCAGAAGTCAATCATTTGCACAAAAATACCAGTCAATTAATTTAAAAAAAAAAAAAAGGTCAATTAATGGGTCCATGCACTATTTATTTAAATTAAACATCTAAATATTTAGTCTGATATATATTTAACAATGATGATAAGGTATTGGGACTGCAACACTTCCTGTGTCTATTATATTGGAATATAAGCGTCATGCCATTCAAGATTTGCAAGCCATAGGTATGTATCTATTTGCTAATTAACTAAAGTTGAGAAGGCAAAAAAAAAAAAAAAAAAAAGGTTTCTGTGATACTGTTAGGGATCATATGAGCTCCTTTTTGAGTATATGCACCATTTTTATCGTTGTCACGTCACTTTTTGTTTTTTTTTTTTTTTTTAACTATGATCTACGATTTGATTAATGCAAACAAAAAAAAAAAAAAAAAGGAGAAGAAAAGGAGAAGTTCTTTTTCACAATTCCTTCTGACTGTGGCCCGTTATTATTCTTTCATTATCAATGAGGGTGCATGACGCTACCATTTGGACCGTGAACAAGATTTAGTGCGCAATATTTTTACAATTAGTACATACATTCACAAGTTAATAATATATATATATATATATATATATAAATTGGTCGTTAATTGGTCAATAATATTTGTCAGTTTGAATATTCTATGATATTCTACATGCTCAGGTCTTTTGTAGTGTGAACTTCACTGAACGGTCCGAACTGAAACATCTACCAGCGTCCTTGATTGATTTGGCCACCATCAAAACCAACAAACAACACAAATTGTTGAAACATAAAATTTTCTTATAGAGACACAACAAGGAAATTAAAGCTTTCTCATACATTTGGCTAATTCGGCTAGTTCTTTCTCTCTCTCTCATTTAGAAGGTAGGTGATGACATAAAACTGACATGAATAGTTAAAAGGAAATAAAAAAAAAAAAAAAAAAAAAAAAAAAAAAAAAAAAGAGGAGGAGGAAAGAAAAGAAAAGAAAAGAAACAACAACAGAACAAGGAAGTCACAAAACCCAAGAACCTGATGATCACTCTCGCAGACATTCACGTAGAGGAAGGTGGTGCCGAAGAGCCTGTGAGATGACGAGACCTAATTCTGAGACCGCCACGGTCATCCATCCAAAGGAAAATCCTCTCACGAAGAAGAAGAAGGAAAGAAAAGACAAGAAAAGAAAAGAAAAGCAAAGAAAAGAAAAGAAAATAAAATAAAAGAAACAACAACAGAACAACGAAAACCAAAAAACCTGATGATCACTCTCGCAGACATTCATGCAGTGACGTACATATCCTGTGAAGGAAAACAAAAAAGAAAAAAAGAAGAAGAAGAAGCAAGAAAAGAAAAGAAAAGAAACAACAACAAGAACAACAAACAACAACGAAGTCACAAAACCCAGAACAAAAGCGTAGTGACGTGCGTAGCCGGTGGAGGAGAACAAAAGCGCAACGAACGTACTTCAATTGGGGATGTTGACGCCGAAGAGCCTGAGAAGAGGAGTCCGACGATGAGCCCTAATTCTGAGATCGCCATGGCCATCCCTCCAAATGAAGATCCTGTCACCGACCTGGAGAATTTTCTCTTTAACGAACGCATGCCAGCCACTATACATGAATTCAGGCTTCTTGTCATACCTTGCTTGATTAAGATCCAAAAGCCGAACCGTCAAGATGAACGTGTGCGCCTTCCCCAACTCGTCCTTAAATAAAAGTGGAATCGGCCCAGCATGAGGGTCGGGGTCAGGGAGCGGATCACCAAGCCAATCCAACCCCACCATCAGCTTCTGATTGATGTCTGTGGTTGTGAGGGTTTTCTCACGCCAATTCTGCGCCATTGATCTCTCACAAATGCTTAGAAGTGGTGAAGAAGACTGAAGAGAAGAAGGCAAATAGTGACGGTATTTATGGGCATTTGATTCAGAAAGTGGTGTAAGTAAACGGCCATAAAGGCCTTTCTACTTAAAGGCCAATCTATTTGCCTTTTTATCCTTGTTGTTAAGAGAGAGAGAGAGAGAGAGAGAATAAGTGAGATGTAGTATAAAAATAAAAGATGTTCTTACCTACCGCTACAGTCAAACAACAAATAGGCAACACACATAAAAGAGAAAACAAGGCTGATTAGAAAATCCCCTCTCTTAACTAGAAAAAGTTAATTTAACCCCTCTCTTCGTTGGAGAGAATAAGTGAAGTTATTTCCTACATTTTGGTATTAGAGAGAGAGAGAGAGAATAAGTGAAGTTATTACTGCCAGTTCAACTATTTTTAGCTGTATTGTATGTAGTATAATACCAAACAAAAAACCCCGTACGTGTGCTTTGCACTTGCACTTTTTTTTTCTCTTTTTTTTTTTCTTTTAGTTATTAACGAAACATGAAATTAACCAAGTTATGCATCTTATTTGTATATGAAAGGGGAGAGATGACCCCCTCTCTTAATTTAGCCCCTCTCTTCGTTGGAGAGTGTGCAATGAAAGGTAATTGCACTTGCTTACCTTGCACTCGCACTTGCACTTGCACTTTTTTCTTTAACCAAGTTATACATCTTCTTATTTGAAAGGGGAGAGATGAGTGTGCAATGATTTTTCTTTTAGTTAATTTTGTTTTTACGTATGCAAAAACTGTGTGCCTAATTTTATCTTTCTTTACCCCCTCTCTCCCTGTCTCTCTTCTTTCCTCTTTTAATTTTCCTTTTTTCTTTTTTTCAAATTAAATATCAAATACAATAACTAGAGAAGAAAAAAAAAAAAAAAAAAAAAGGGACAAAAACTCACAGAAGCAAGATCTGCTTAACGAAACAAGAGAACTCCCCTCATCAAAAGCAAAAGCATTTGGTGGTTATCTCTAGCCTTAACACCCGTGTGCCAAGCCTTTTTTTTTTTTTTTCCAAATTAAATATCAAATATCTGCTTAACGAAACAAGAGAACTCCCCTCATCAAAAGCATTCGGTGGTTTTTTTTTTTTTTTTTTACCAAATTAAATATCAAATACAATAACTAGAAAAAAAAAAAAGTACAAAAAACAAGATCTGCTTAACGAAACAAGAGAACTCCCCTCATCAAAAGCATTCCAATAATGCTTACGAATAATGATGCAAATCTACCATCGTTGAACACTACCAATAGATTTGGTACGCGCCACAAACGCAATTATTAGCTCCCAAAATGAAGCACCCGTTCCAAAATCGACAAATAATAATAATAATAATAACAGTAAGAATCCACGCAATGGTTTTTAGCTTATTTGAGACATAAACATCAAGAAGGCAGGATGTAACTAAGTAATAGTAACTTATTTGTCAGTTTGTTTTATTATTCGTTTACGTACATTGATTGGATTCCATTTTATTTCTTTTGACAGGAAAAGAGAATTTCATTTAAGTATCGGACATGTATCGATAACAGAAATAATTAGATCCAAAATCAATCATTCCTTTTTCCTGTTCTGTCCATTCAATTACTTATTAGAACTAAAATAATCAATTGTTCATTTTTCCTGATCCATCATGCGAAATTTAATAAAAAGCTTTAGAATTGGATATATGTATATGTGTATAAATATAAATGCCAAGGGTCCACTCCCTTGAAAAAAGTGATGGTGGCCAAATCCCTCTCATATTCTCAATTGATTAAGGCGTGTAGAGGTAACACTTTTTCCAATACTATAGATGTATGCTTTTGTTGTAGCACCAACAACCACAGAATATAGAAGTCATATCAGCGAAAATCAAGAAAATTGACATTAAATAGAAAAATGTAAAATCAAGAAAATTAGTGAAAATCTGGCAGTAAAGAAGTGTACCAGTAGAATATCTTATTATTATTATTATTATTATTTTAATACTGCATACAATATAGTTCCTTTTAGAAAGTCATATATTCGATCATTGTATCTTGTCTACACTAATCAAATCCTATACTTTGACTTCGTCACCGTTTATTTAGTTATTTGGCCACTAGAAAAGACCGATAATGGTACACTGCAAATTGCTTTCACAGAGAGAGAGCGTCACATAGTCTTCACACGGTTTTCTAATCAGCTCTATCGTGTTTGTCTTTATGTGTGTTTCCTATTCTTATATTTTAATTTGTATTTTTTTGGTAAATATTTCTTATATTTAAATTATATTTTAACTTTTTGCTGAATCAATCTATATCCATGATTTATTTGTAACTATATTAAAAGAGTAAAGTTTCTTAAATATTTTATTCAAAAATTTGGTTAAGTTAATTATGTCTTTTCATGATAATGTAACTTTTTTTGTACAAAATTACGTATATTAACTATTAGTTATAAGATGTAAAATATGATGTTATATATATCTCTCCAGATCGGTTATCGGACAAGAAAGCATTCCTTTATGGATCCGTTTGGTTTATAGGATATGATTGTATTAGATTGGATAATACTCAAAGATTGGATTGGAGTCCATAAGAAAGGAATGGATTGGATTTTGGTTAATCCTATTCTTTGTTTGATATTGTAATAGTAGGATAGGATTATATTTTAAATTCTAGCAGAAACAATAATAACATTTTATTAAAATGTTAAACTTTTAATTTTAATTATATTAAATAATTATCAACACAAAATTAAAAATTTTATTTCTCGATTTAAAAGATAAGATTCTACCGAATAATGAAATTGATAAATATGACAAAACGATCTAAAATATTACTATAATTAAATTGACAAAATAAAAAATGTGATAAATATGTGGGAAAAAAAAAAAAAGCAAAGTGTACATTAGACTTTTCTCACATGTTCTTTGTCTTTTGATAGAAATCATCAAAGCAATCCCACTTCGGATAGAAATATGAAGTTGCGCCAGAAGAGACAGAGAGACAAGACGCCCAAATAGTGGGGGGAGAGAGAGAAAGAGAGAGAGGGGCTGAGTGACTAGCTTTGAAGGAAAACTCAGAGATTAACAAAAAAGACAAAGACAGCATTTGAATTAATAAAGCAGTTCTCTCCCTCTCTCTCTCTCTCTCTCTCTCTCTCAAAGGATCATTTTTATTAAAATTTAAACCACCGCCAAAGGAAGCATCTTTTTTTTTTTTTTCTTTTTTTCAGGGACTTGATTTTGACAATTAAACAAAAAAAAGAATTAAGTACAAAAACTCACCAAAGCAATATCTGCTTAACGAAACAAGAGAACTCCCCTTATCAAAAGCAAAAGCATTCGGTAGTTATCTCTGCTAAGCCTTTTTTTTTTTTTTTTTCCTTTCCAAATTAAATATCAAATATCAAAAAATATATGAGAAAAGTCTAAAAACTAGATATACACTTTGCATTTTTTTTCCCACATATTTATCACGTTAAAAAATAATTATTCATTAGTTTATTTTTTTTAATTTTGTCAATTTAATAATAATAATGTTTTAGATTGTTTTTTCATATTTGTCAATTTCATTACTCGGTGGAACCTTACCTTTTAAATCGAGAAATGAGATTTTTAATTTTGTATTGATAGTTAATTAATATAATCAAAATTAAAAGTTTGAAATTTTAATAATATGTTATTATTGATTCTGCTAGAATTTAAAATATAATCCTATCCTACTAGTACAATACCAAACAAAGAATAGGATTAACCAAAATCCAATCCATTACTTTCTTATATGTACTCCAATTTAATCTTTTAGTATTATCAAATCCAATACAATCATATCCTATAAACCAAACGGATCTATAAAAGAATGCTTTCTTGTCTGATAACCGAATTGGAGGGACACATATAAACATCATATTTTACATATTATAACTGATAGTTAATTTACGTAATTTTGTACAAAAAAGTTACAACTTCCATTACTTACGGTACCGTAAAGGAGGACTCTCGTGTGTACACGTATATATAGGTGCTTAAAATTTCAAAGCCTTATATATATTTTTTGCTTAATTGAAAATATATGTTTTGTTTTGGATAATTAGAAACTTGGGAAGTGAAAACGATAACCTCCTTAATTCTAGGATCAATGTTATATCCGGTATTGCAATAAAACAATGCTTATAATTTTTTTTTGCTACTATAATAATTAATTGATTTTAATATAATCTATTTTAATGATATTTATCTTTAAATAGTTAATTTCGTCCCATCATTTTAAATTGAAAGCTATATAATTTAAAATACTACTTCCTTTATTGACTTTATGTCCACCAAACACTGTTTCCCTCTTATTTTCCAGCCAAGCTGCACCATGAAACGGAACCTGTCCTCTTGCTGACGTTCACTTTTAACCACGTGAGTGTCATTTTTGGTGCGATACGGAGATAAGACCTTGTGTGCGTACATAATGTCATGTGACGTGATGTATCTTATTTTATCGGTCCACGTGTACCATTAGCATTAGTAATTAGCTATAATGTATGTAGTGTAAAAAAAAGATTTTCACTGATTTTCTTCGTCTTACATTTTTCTACTTAATGTCAATTTTCTTGATAAATAGCGTTTTCAAAAAAGTGCTTAATCAATTGAGACGTGGGAGGAGACGCTGGAGGATTTAGCGCCTTTTTTTAGCTATCCTACTAGTACAATACCAAAAAAAATACAATCATATCCCGTAAATCAAAAGGATCCATAAAGGAATGCTTTCTTGTCCGATAATCGATCTAGAGAGATATATATAACATCATATTTTACATCTTATAACTAATAGTTAATTTACGTAATTTTGTACAAAAAAGTTACATCAACATAAAAAGACATAATTAACTTAACCAAATTTTTGAGTAGCATATTTAAGAAACTTTATGTAGTTATAGATAGATCACGGATATAGATAGATTCAGCAAAAAGTTAACTACAATTTAAATATAAGAAATATTTACCAAAAAATACAAAATAAAATATAAGAATAGACAACACATGACATAAAGTGAAATAAGATAAGAAATCAAGAATATTAGGGATTGGTTGACTAACTATTGATATTTTTGTACTCTCCCTTGAAGATTAGTGACCCTTATCCCTCTGAAATTTGACGTTATGTTTTCTTCCCATCAAAGAGTACAAATAAATAATAAATGAGTAATTAGATCACCAAAGGGTGTCACCCTTCACGTTGAGGAAAATATATGTGAATTAATGGGTGTGACCCTTCGCCTTTAGTGAGATATATCTGAGGTGGAATTTAATTTAAAATTTAAATGGACCACAAAATTTTGAAACATTTATTTTATTTATTTGAAAAAAAAAGTTCCAATATTCTGCCACCTGACCCATAGATCACTTAATATATATGTATTAATTAAATTTAATACATGAACAAACTTTTCCCTAAATCCTTATACTGAACCAAAAGAGTTTAAATCACATGAATCATGGCATTAAGTCCTATAAGAGCAATTAGTATTACCTTATTCCGTGTATTGCATTGTAATTAACTTTCTTATTTGAATGAGAACTATATGTGGATTATTTCTTCATGAATTATGAGCTTCCAAATGCTCATTCAGGGTCTAATTAATATTCAAATATGCATATTGTCATTCTCTAATCTTTATGCATTCATGTCTGCTGAAATACGATACAAACATAATTACATGAATCTAAAAAATAGAAATGGATCTAAAGCATACACAAAAGGCAATGACGGGAACTGGATAGCATTTGCTCCTTCCGGAAAGAGATTTTCTTCGACTTTGTTGTCCTCATGATTATATACCCACTAGCTAGATGTGCCAAATTAGTACAAAAAAAGATGGTCATTAGTGCAAGAAACATTTACCTTTTGTGTTCTTTTCTTTTTGTGCGTTGCAATTCTTTTCGTATCACAAGTCTAAATAGACAAGCTATATACGCATAAATTGCGGGGAAAATAATCAGGAGGGACTCTTTGGAATTGGCGGGTGGTTTTTACTTTTGCTGGCTGTATATAATGAGTGACTAGATATTGAATCCTTTCATTTATTCAACTCTGTTATTATTATTATTATTATTTTCTTGTAAATTCAACTCTATTATTTAAAGGCCTACATAGTTAACTCAAATCAAATTAAATATAGCTCCACTAATCAATCGTTGTGATATTTAGTATTTATTTACAATTTTACTAAAAATGGGTGCTTAGAGTTTATGTTTTAGATCTATCATAGCATTTCGAAAATCCGGTTAACCTAATTTTTCTTTTCAAGTTAATTAAACTATTACTTTATATTTATTTTTCTAAATTTACTATTTCAAGGGGCTCTCATGACTCAATATATTAAAAAGAACTCATACATCCATTAAACACCAATTGGATTATACTCTCGATTGGCAAAATGTTTCTTACAATATCAATAAAATTATATATGCAAATCAAAACTTTTACTATCTCTGGAGGCTTCTTTTGTGAAAAAAGGACTAGTTAAGAGAGTAATAAGGATTGTAAGTTCAGCTTCATCATTTAAATAGTACATTCAAATTTTGATAAGATTAAATATTATAGAAGGCAGTTGAAAAGTGAGTTAAAACTCGAGTTAAGTCTAGTGAGGACCTTAACGTTATTATACAAACTTTACGGGAATTTCTAACGTAACCCATAAAAATAGGGAAGAAAGGTCCACTTTATATAAAAGCGGCAAAATAAATAAATTAAGGGGACATAAAGAAAAGGGAAAAAATGGTAAATAGTAAGAAAATGGTGGGCTTTGAAAAATGAAAAAACAAAAGTCAAAAAAAGGCTTCTTTTTTTTTTTTTTTTTTTTTTTTTTTTTTTGGGTGAAAGAAAAGGACGTATGGAGGAGATTGGTTGGAATGATCTGAGCCTCACACTTCTTCTCCGTCACCTTAATTTCAAACATTAAAATAAGACAATGGTTG
Organism: Ficus religiosa; assembly: GCA_024759925.1. Lineage (NCBI taxonomy): Eukaryota > Viridiplantae > Streptophyta > Magnoliopsida > Rosales > Moraceae > Ficus > Ficus religiosa. The sequence goes on along the minus strand of JAFMPE010122748.1, from coordinate 3,063 downwards.
TTTAATATCACCTTTTGAAGTTAATAATGGTCAGACATTATTGGACTTTGGTTAACAATAAACAATAACTAGTACATATTCTTAATCTTTCTCACCGGTCATAAGTACTTTCTGGGCGTCTTTTTCTAGCAAAGGCTAGAGTAAAAGTACCCCATTGTTTCTGCAATACTGATGTGAAACCATTTATGAGCTTTTAGATTTTTTTCTATTAGTACTAGTTATAGATTAATCGGAGGCTAAATTGTGGGGTCGAGAAGCTGTCATTGTCATTTATGATATGATCCTCTTTGTAGCATCTTCAACATCATAATTTTGATATGCTATCACCTAGGGCTAAGCCACAGGACACTTTGTAACTACCTCCTTGTAGATTCATTTATTGTATATATAGTCGATATATAGCTATTTAGGGAATAATTCCCAGTAGTACAATACAATTTACAGGTATTTTAAGTTTTGTTGGGCATAAATCCAACAATGCAGTTAACAGAAACTTTCCTATTTCGTTCTCTTCTCTTCTCCTTTTTTTTTTTTTTTTTTTGGTTGATTTTATGGATTGAATGTGTTATTTGTAACTTTATGTTTGGTCTCAATTTTTGCTTTTTTTTTTTTTTTTTTGTTTGTAGCTTTTTGAAAATTTATGAAATTTGAAATTATTGCAGAGTTGAGGCAATAATTCTGCTCTAATATATCTTCTAGCCTTTCCATAATTTGCTCGTATTTATTTAATGTACGTTGCACTAAGCCTGGATGCTCTTTCTGTTATGTTTCTTTTGTAAGTATGAACAATTATTCAATGCCTTGCTTGTAATAGGAAATTCCTATGTTGATGGATAGGGACTGGCTATGGTTTAACAGGTAAATAAAATAATGTAAAATATGTAATAACATGTTCTTATAGGAGAACTCTTTATTTTGATGTGTGATGTTATTATAAAAATTACAGAGTACATAGAAGGAGCGTGGAATTTCATAGAGATGGCAGAGAAAGAAGCTGGTTATCCAGGAAAGAAATAATGTCTTGCCAAAAATTGTCGAAATTGCGTCGGCAATCTATTGATAGTGTTTTTGATCACTTGGTCACAAATGGAATGTACCCAATATGCACAGAGTGGTTTCGTCATGGTATTTAATGTTAAAGGCACCACCATGAGGCTTCCATGAGCTGGAGAAATATGATGAAATGTGAAGATGCAACTTTAATATCAATATCTCCGGATAATCTAAGACCCCAAGTTGACATGGATAATACATATGAAGGATTCAATTTGTAAGAGAGGATTGTGAGATGAAGCCTCATTTCTTTTTTCTTTTTTTTTTTTAATACTTTCTTACGTGAAGAAAAATGGAAATAAGAGTTGAAAAATTAGAGTTTTGTTACATTTCTCAAACTATTAGAAGGGTTTTTCATTGTTTTTCTGGGATTCATTGAGCTTTTTAAATGGGACATTTTTATTAAAGGGGCGTGTCAAAAATTAATATAGTATTGTGAATAGACCTTATCTTAACATATATGCTAATGAAAACTACCTTCAAAAAATAAGAAATAAATTAAGCAGTACATGGAGAAAAAAAAAATTAAAAACTACTGATGCTTATACTTATATTTTGTTAATTACGTGTACATATATTAAGCTGTACAATATCACATAATTTTTTGAGCACATAATATCAATTGTTTCATAAACAACAAATTAATATTAACGTGACCGAATGTTTCCTTCTTAGGTTTTTTTTTTTCCAGATTAAATATCAAATACAATAACTAGAAAAAAAAAAAAAGTACAAAAAGTCACAAAAGCAACATCTGCTTAACGAAACAAGAGAACACCCCTCCTCTCTCTTCTTTCCTTTTTTTTTTTTTTGACAACTTCAAATTAATATTAACGTGACTGAATGTTTCCTTCTTAGTCTTTTTTTTTTTTCCAAATTAAATATCAAATACAATAACTGGAAAAAAAAAAAAAAAAAAAAAGGAGTACAAAAACTCACAAAAGGAAGATCTGCTTAACGAAACGAGAGAACTCCCCTCCTCTCTCTCTTCTTTCCTTTTTTTTTTTTGGGTGACAACTTCAAATTAATAAAGTGGTCATTACTCTTTGTATCATAAACGGCCTTTGTAATTTNAAAGTCACAAAAGCAACATCTGCTTAACGAAACAAGAGAACACCCCTCCTCTCTCTTCTTTCCTTTTTTTTTTTTTTTTTGACAACTTCAAATTAATATTAACTGACTAAATGTTTCCTTCTTAGTTTTTTTTTTTTCCAAAATAAATATCAAATACAATAACTGAAAAAAAAAAGGAGTACAAAAACTAACAAAAGGAAGATCTGCTTAACGAAACAAGAGAACTCCCCTCCTCTCTCTCTTCTTTCCCTTTTTTTTTTTTTTTTTTGGGTGACAACTTCAAATTAATAAAGTGGTCATTACTCTTTGTATCATAAACGGCCTTTGTAA
>JAFMPE010122732.1:437-11552 GCA_024759925.1 Ficus religiosa | reverse complement strand
CAAACGGCCAATAACCACACCGACGTCTTTGGTGAATAGACAAGCCTCCCCCATGAGGCAGTAATTTGTCATGTAATGATTGATTAAGGTCTAAGCAGAGAGTGACCAGAGGCTAATAAAAACACAAGACAGGTTGGGAATTTACTCGTGCTGTATCGTGCAAGGCAAGAGTCGTGAGGCCTTGCAACAGAACAAAGGGGGGCGACGAAATCATGGGTTATATCCAAATAACAACATGCCTATAAATATCCACCACAGACTCAGATTCTGAGAGAGATAAAAAAATCCACAAGGCCCTGGCCCAGTCTTTTTTTCCCGCAAAAAGATCTTCAAAGCAAAACAGAGAAGAGAGGCTTCAGAGGCCAGAGGGAAGTCTTGCTAATTATTCCGACATCGATTTACAAACGACAAAAGACTTAAATCTAAAGAACACCCAGCAGCTGATTCTGCTATAGAAGCTTGAATCAATGGCTTCTTTTGCTTCAATTACCTCATGCCCATCTTCCTATTCTTTACATACAAACTTCCAACACTCACCCTTGATGTTGCCTTCGAAACATTCTCAACAAAACCATTATTCTTCCCAGTTGATGCTTCAATCGTTTGGATCAACAAAGCAGAGACCGTCGCCACGATCCGCTCCGCAGGGTCTGACAATCCGGAGCGCAGCAACGAAACAGGAAAAGAGACCAGGTAAACTTTACTGATTCAGAATCCCAGTAGCCATTTCCGAAGTTGAGATGTTGGCTGAAAAAGCTGAACATATTTTGATTTTGACATCTTGTAATTAGGCCCTCACTTGGTTTCTTTTTCTCTTCTTTTGGAGAGGTTAGCTGAAGAAGACTGGAAGATCAAGCGAGAATTATTGCAGCAGAAAAGGGTAGAGCTCTTTCTCTCTCTCTTTCACTCTATATATATATATATATATATATACACACACACGGAAAAGAAAAGGACTGAGAATTATTTTGGCAATCACAGTGACATTATGAGTGCACACTAGGACATTGAATACTTATCCCCCTGCTTGTGTATAACTGGCAAACTTCAATAGGAACGTATCCTTGAAAAGGGAAAGACGGAATGGAAAAAAGAAAGAAAACTAATCCAGATTAAAAGAACGGAGAAAACGGGAGTGTTCACTTCTTTTCATTTTTTTCAAATGGTTTCTTTTCTGACAAGTAACAAAAGACCATTCCTCTCTAGGAAAAAAAGAAAAAAGAGAAAACGGAAAAGAAGTATCTTTCATTTGTGTTTTCATAAGCAAAAGAGCACCTATACTGTGCCTTAAAAGGGTTAGAAACAGACCATTCATCAAGCCTGAGAAACATCCTACTTTGCAGGTAAGAAGTGTAGATGCAAAAGAAGCTCTGCGGCTTCAGAAAGAAAACAACTTCGTTATTCTTGATGTACGGCCTGAAGCAGAATTTAAAGAGGTTAGTCTTCTCACAAAGTTCTGTGATTCATTGGGATCAACAACAAGATAACTAGAAATGACATCATATGGTTTTCACTTGATTGTATGAATTCACCATTATCGGTTTCATATGTTGCATTTACATTCAACGAGCAATGAAGATAATTTCATAAGTATTACTCTACTGTTCTGTATTTTAGGCTCATCCAGCGGGTGCCATCAATGTACAAATCTATAGGCTTATAAAGGAGTGGACAGCATGGGACATAGCCCGCCGTGCTGCATTTGCATTTTTTGGCATCTTTGCTGGCACAGAAGAGAATCCTGAGTTCATCCCAAGTATAATTATAACCTACTTGTTCTTCCCTTTTTTCCACGCCATTTGTCATTTCTTTTTGACACCTTACAGGCATTGACACTAACTCATGTTTGTCATATGACGATAGCTGTGGAATCAAAAATAAGTAAAGATGCAAAGATAATAGTGGCTTGTGCAACTGGGGGTACAATGAAACCAACCCAAAATCTCCCAGAAGGTCAACAATCCAGGTGATTAAATCCTTTTCATGCTATTTCCCTGAGATGTTTGATCTCCTTTTTGGTTAAAAAAGATTATTATTATACTAATAATAAAGTAAATCCTACCACTCGTGCTACTTTCTGCAGATCACTGATAGCAGCCTACTTGCTGGTTCTCAACGGGTATACCAACGTCTTCCACTTGGAAGGAGGCCTTTACACGTGGTTCAAAGAAGGATTGCCGGCCATAACAGAAGATGAAGAGTGAAAAGTTAGGTTTCGATTAAGTTTTTGTTCCTAACAAGAATCTCAGAAACTTGTCATGACTAACAGAAACTACGAAGACTAGTGTGAAACCCGTAATTAAAATATCTTTCTATGGAAAGTGAATGTCAAATAAAATTTTACTTTTTGCAGCATTAGAAAGTAAATGTGTTCATTCAATAATCAGATTTATGAACCACTTTCCAGGTAAGTGTACTCGTCTCACATGTTTAAATGTCTTAAACTGAATGACAGGAGACAACTCAACTTGATTGTGATAGTCGAGCACCCTACCTCTAATGCTGTATTGAATCAAGCATCTCAACATATTTGAAACAATCAGACTTGGGATATCAATGAAGCTCTTGCCATCGCCAGAGCACCTTCATAAGATTGATTTCCACCGATAAACCCACTCATGTGAACAAAAACACAACCCAGGATTCCTGCAACCTCAGATAGTTTGTCAAATTCTAATCCCCTCCATAGAACTGGCAAAGGCTTCCGACTCTCAAATTTATCAGGTGATACTGTCACTGCCTGAATTCTCCAAGTTCTGTTCCTGTCATCCTACAAATAGAATAAGCTAACTATATGCCCCAGCCACTGTTAACAATTCTAAATTAACATGTAACATGAAAAGTATGTCAAGTGGAAGTTTGTGCAAATTCAACCCATCACCTCCAAACAGAAAACCAGATAGCTCAAAAGGGGAACTATACTCCCTCTTTCATCATCTATAAACTCTGTGATGGAGAGTTAAGGGTTGGGAGACAGTGCTTTTGTTACGTATCCTGTCATTTGGTTACGAATACCTGGTAAATAACATATTTGATGGAAGGGCTGATCTTCATTTCCTCCTCAAGCTCAAATATGTGAAGCTTCCACTGTTGAAAAACGAACAATTAAGTAACAATACAGACCGCACCAAAATATCCAATTCAATTGTCTTACCAGAAGTGCATCCCAACACTTAAATCTAAAAACACCAAATTGACATCTAAACATTAAAGAGAAACATGGATCAAGCAAAGAAGCCATCACTTATATGCCTTGATGAAAAACTAAAGTTTGCTTTGAGTAAAACATCAATAAACAAAACATAAGACCTTTAAGTTTGAGATACTCGAGATTGCAATGACTGAAATAGACAGCATATTTAAACATTGAAAGACAGCATAACCAATAAAATGAGATAATCAAACACTAGGGACACTCGTAGGGAAGGAATCATGGGTAAAATGGTTACTCACAGGGCAAGATTTAGTCAGCACAATTATTTCTCCACTAGGATCAATATTCTCTCTTGCTACTAGACACTCCATAACAATGGATCGAGCTGGTAGCCATGATTTGACGTGGAAATTCAGAGTCTGCAATTTATAGATATTGTTATGTCATTAAAATCAGCATCCAGTCAACTACAAAAGGCAAAAGGTGAAACAAAATGAAATCATACATCGAGAAATTCACCGCCGGCTAGTTCCATTGCACGATGGAAGGCCTTGTTTTCTTTCTCAGATGACTGATCAATGTCCACCCAATCCAAATTCAATTTGCCAACTCTGGAAGATAGGCTTGTGTTATTCACGTATCTTGGAGGCTGATCGATGTCATATTGGTTTATCCCATTGTCGACAGCATCTATTGCCTGTCCCATTTTAAAGTACTCTACGATAACATTGAAGTGAAGAGCTACAAAATTTCTTAAAACAATGAATGTACGTTACAACTGAATGACTACCTCCATGAAGCTCTTGTAGAGTGCTAGAAACAGCCGAAACACGTTTGGATTTCCCTTGTCAAGATGAAGCTCCTTCGAAATTATCTCCACTCCATAATGCTAAAAAAATATTTAAAAAAATTGGTTTTCGACATCGTTAATCCTCGAACTTCTAGCATTTTGATGTTTTGATCCTTTGTTTTTTTTTTTGGGGGGTAATAATTCCTTAATCAAGTTTTACTGGCAATTTTTGCCCCTGAATCTTAACAATTTTAAAGATCATACAAAAATAATAATAATAATTAAAAACAAAATTCAGGATCTAAATTCCTTTTTAAAAAATGTTCAAAGAAAAAATCGCCACAAAAATAAGTGTCGCAAGATTGAAGTTTCCAAGTAATCTCAGGAAATTATTATGTAATCAAAAAGTAAAATAGGAGTTTGATGTATGTTACTTTATAGACAAGGCCGGAACTACTGAGCTTGGTGGTGAAGCCATGACCAAGCACTTCGCCGAACCCTTGCTGGTGGTGATCGTAACGGTCTCGGCTCGGGTCATACACGCCTCCGACGTCGACCACCGCGTCTAACGACTCCAGAATCTGATAATTCACCGCCGCCAAAAATTCCAATCAACAAACAAAAAACGCAAAGATTTTCTGGCGGTTTTTCGCGGGAACCAAACAAAGGAAATAAACGAGTGAAGAGCGCGCTTAGGTTTGGGAGGGACCTGGAGGTCGCGGGTCCGAACGACGTCGGCGCCGGAGAATTTAGTGGTCAGACGAAGCAAGAAGCAGGCGAGCGCTTCGTCGCAGTGGAAGCTTCCGCTGTGAGTGCCTACCTGCTTCGTCGCCGCCGCCGCCGCCGTTGAGAAGGCGAAGCGGTGCAGATGAGGCTTCGCCGTTTTTGGAGGTAGCCATGGCCATCGAAACAACGGCGTTTTGCTGAAAAGACGTCGCGCGCTTACCATGAGAGTGGAGTGTGAGAGAGAAAAAGGAGGGAACGTGGGAAATGAAACCCAGCCCATATTTATCTGACAAGACGAAGCCCCATCTTTTTGGTAATTGCATTAATGGCCACAAAACTTTTTTTTTTTAATTTATGCCTCTTTTAGTGAATCTTTTCAATTATTATTATTATTATTATTTTGAAATTATCTTTTCAATTATTGGCAATCACCAATTTACTATTAAAAAAGTTAAGCAGATAATGGCTTACTTTAAAATAAATCAATATCAATAAAAAAAAATTACTCTTAAAAAAGTATTCAAATCAGACATTCATCAGAATTCAACATCTATTTGACCCTGTTTTAAATCCATTTTTCATACTTTTTTTTTTTTTTTTTTGTGTTTTCTCTCACATAAATTTGAATTGCGAGTTTCAACCTATATCCAAATGGACCCTTTATAAAAATCCCCCAAAATATTGAAAAAAAAAAAAGTTTTTAAAACCAGTAAGCAAAACAACATTCAAGACTTGGATAAGGGCATCAACCAAACAAAAATCAATTCAAGTGCCCAACCGAGGACAAACACACATATTAAGGGCAGTTAATAACAAGCAAACTAACATGGCATTCCCAAAGAAACTACCACTGCAGGCGTGTGTCTTCGTTGTTTACATTGTTTTGCTTCTTTCACAACATAAAACAGCATGAATTATTCAAGAAAAAGGTCAAAAAAAGAAGAAAAATTAAGTTTTTTTTTTTTTTTTGTCTTTCCCTATTTTCACTTCTACCATGATAATGAAAAGTTGAATATCCGAACATCGTTCAGAAGCTCAACATAAAATCAAATCAGTGAGATCTTCCGTTGCCTCTGTGCGTCGCCCCCCATGTACATAAGTTTGAACATTCCAAATGAAAAGCTTTTAAGTCAACAATAAGGAAAAGCCGTGGTAGGCCCTCCTAAACTACCACTCCTAAACAAACTCGACGCTTGCACCAGCTATATACGTTCTAAAAATTCAGGGTCAAGGCTTTACAAGGTGTGACAAGTCGAATGCCGCTAGCATTTAAGATGGTACTGGGGAATTTTCTTCAAGCCTGTATATAGTGATCTCCTGCTGCTTAAAATACCGTCGGTCCTCTTCGTCAACTAGAACAAGATTCAGATAATACTTGACACTGAATTTGTTATTGATATTTTTATGTGTTGGTGTCAGTTCATACGGACTAAGAAACAGCCTGATTGGAATTGATTCACCTGACAAATCAAGGACATGCATAAAGCTAGTAAGTGAATCATTGAACACCGAAGAAAAGACAAGAAATTACATCAGAAAGTACATAATCAAACATTTAAATCTTCATCGAGGTATATTCAAGCACGATTAAACTCTCTTGTAAGATGTTCTAAGAATTGGTAACAAACCTCTGACTGGAGCACCATCCATCAATTCAAACTTAGCAAGTGTCTCAGTTTCAACATGGGTATTGGCTCCTGATCCTGTCGACTCCCGACGTCGAATCTCCAGATCCATATTTTTTATCTTGATTCTTACAAGGAGAAAATAAATCTTCCCAATAATAATGTCTTTCAGATGATACCTGTACATTCACACTTGAATTAACAAAACTGTTCCCTTCCAACTAGAAAAGCATGTTATATTTAAATAATCACACCATAAGTTGCCCATACACTATATGCTCAGACGTGATTGATTAACGAGGGAGATCAGGGTGTCATAGTAAAGCTCAGATCTGGAAGCATAAGCCGCAATTGAACCAAGCTTGGCTTACCACTCAAAAGCCAATTCTTTCCAGATTTCAACTCTCACTTGTAAGTTATGACCATTTAATTATAGACTGAAACTCTGTGACAAGAAATGTTCGACTTACTTGCTTTTGTTGTACTCAAACTCAATGTGCAGGCAATCTTCAATTCCAACTTCCATCTGCAGAGGTATTAAGATTACTGTGACAATCTAAGGGAGACTAATAATTGGATTCATAATTGGAGCAGTACACAGATGCAACAAGAAGATTAAAACATTAGCAAAACAACGGAAAGTGGAAGCAAGAATTTCAGGAGAACATGATATAACAGCAGCCTTTTTGTTACCTAATCTATTGCAAGAGTATTACAGTAAGACACACGTTTACCATACAAATATTGTTATAAGACGCTCACCTTGATGCTATTGTTAATTGGTGGAGGGGGAGAGTAGTTACGAACCTGAACCACAAAATCAAACATTTAAAAAGTACTGATAATCGCATATAGAGCAACTTTAATGGCATGGAGAACTACTCTCGATGATTAAAACCCTGCCGATGCTCAAAGTAACATAAGAAAATATTGTATGTTTAAGGCATGCATGGTATAAAACTAAAACATAACTTTCATCCAGGCCTACATAATGTGCACCACATGTTAAAAATATGTACTACGAAGGCAATCATGCATGGATACTTCATTTCAAGTGGTTGAGATATGTGAAAAGTATATTAGAATCTTTGTGAAGTTAGGAGGTCACTTTGATTATAACAGAATTAAAGGATGGCTATCGTTTTTGGAAGTCTTAACACCCTGGTGATTAAAGCCTACAATATTATTGGTCAACAGTATATAGCAAAAACAAGTAAACAGCCTTGTCTTATTATTACATCACTGCTTAATAAAAATATTATTACACGTTAAAGTGTTGGAAAGTTTTGAAGGGCAAAATATCTAAAATTAGCGTAAAGATAGGTAAACTGTCCTGCCCTGTCTTGCTACCACAACACTGCTTCCCGACCTAAGTAGCTAATACATAACAGCATGATAAAATCTTGGGCCTGAACAGCCCCATTAAGTTGAGGATAGAGAACACGTACATATATATAAGAGAGACGAAACTATGGCAGATAAAGAAATAGTACCACAAAATCCTGGTATTCCACTATGCTACCAGCATAACCACGGCTGATTGTGACTTTCAACACGTACCTAAAAAGAAAAATAAAGATTGGTGTACATGAATAACTACAAATGAGTATCCGTCCCAAAATAAAAAATGTCATTGAAGCAACTAAAAGGTGATCACTGCAGAAGCTCCAAGGAGGAATCAAAAGCAGAACAAATTGCAAAAGTATTGACTCGATGATAGATTACCTTAGCCTCACGTTCACCCCATTATATGTCTCATATGGCATTTCAACCGTAGAAAATTCAAACGGGAATGTTTTCTTTTCATATATTTCTCCAGGAATATCCAGTTCACGAACTACCCAAAAAAAAAAAAAAGGCAAGAAAATTAGAGATTCGGAGAAAAATAAAGCACGACCACAAATAAGGAAAAAAAAAAAAAAGGGGGGCAAAAACTTAACACTTAGAATGCTAGACATCCAGAGGAAAAAAGAAAGGAACCTACTGCTTAGAATGCGAAGCCTTTTGTAGAGAATATTGAATCATCAAAGGAAATCATACACAATGGACATCATATTAATCTATTTAGACAATTAAAATACAGAAGCAGCTTTATCGAGAAAAAGGCAGAAAGACAAAGCATACGCACCAAGTGAAGTAAAGTCGTAAAAGTTGCCTCTGTCAAAGTACATTTCTGCAAGGAAAAACAGAATTATTTAGAATATTCCTTCATTCAACTATTTAAGAAAAGTCCTCGAACTGAGTTGTTCCATACTCATTTAATGCATTAATGCAGGAAACAGGTAGAACAATAGTCAAAGTTAAGAACGAAGAACGAAACCATCCCTACCAATGAAAGGAACTCATCCAAGTTGAATTAGACAAATTTAATAAAGTTAGTGCACCTTAAAGGCTTAAACAGCACTAAAACAATAATTGAATCACCTAAAATCTCACACAGTCATTATTGTCATGGTTTGCAAATGATCATTTCCTGTGAGATCATCTTTCAGAAGACAAAGCACCAGTTTCGGATATATAAAATGCACACTTCCACTAATGTAATGCCAAGGGTGTTTCAACTCATGGTAGGCTCATCTCGGCCTGTAGAGGACGAATTTCCACTGCAAACTCTTCTCGGTCTCTAGGATTGCATGACTTAAAAAAGTGACCTCTTTTCTTTCATCTATGACATAACGTCTCTAATTTACTTTCTGATCTAACTCTCTTTCTTTTTCTTTGGGGCTTAGACAAGCCCGTGGGAAGCAAATTCAAATCTCACATTTCATGGTATTCTCAGTAAACCCCTTCTTCCTCGATGTTATCAAATATCACATTCAAAGGTTGCGTCAAACACGTACCTATCTGACCAAGGAGCTCAACTTTTATACCATTGTGTTCGACCTTCTTTCCCGGAACTGGCTCAACCGATATCTACAAATGACACACGGAATAGAAATATCTTCATACCCAAAGAGATCATGTTGAAAATGAAGAATTCCCTACACGAATGTGCCTTCAAAATTCTACAAATCAGATAAATACATAAATAAAACACCTTTCCGGAAATGTTTTCTTGACTTTGAAATAGTGGGAGCATCACTGTTTGACCATTTTCCTTCTTGAATGGAACCTGCAGATAAACACAACAAAACTCCTAAATCAATCTCCGTCTCCCGCAGAAGATGAAATTTGGAAAATGGGTTCAAATCCATGTCGACTGAAGACAAAAAATACAACTTTAACCAAGAAATGCCACCAACTAAAAAATCATAAACCAAGATTTAGCGCCCCCCCCCCCCCAAAACCAAAAAAAAAGTTTCAAATATGTAAACGGAAAAAGACGCATTGTCATTGAATTCTTCATCTTCAAGCCCACATCGAACTTAAACATCCATATATCAAACTTATTTATACCTGTTTGCGGGTTTTTGCATCGGAAAATGTGATTGAAATGTTGCAAGATGGTTTGAAAGCTCCGATTAAGAAATTCTGAGAATCAACAAAAAGAGTTTCAACCCAGTTATAATCAAATCGATTAAATGAAATCAACCAAAATGCAGCTGCTTATGCGATCTTACCATTCTGCCGGTGATCAAAACCCAACTCCCAAAAACTCACTCCCTCAAGGAGCCTGCAAAAATCAAAAACATCAAAAATCAAGCCCTAGTATCGCAGAAAAACAGAAATTTGAAGAAATTGGAATTGAAATTCGATGATCCCGAATTCGGAGTTCAAGTGTGAGGAATTTGATGTACCTATTTGAGATTGATCACGACGAGATTGGTGAGAAGAGCTGAACCGGGAAGTGAAAAAGAGCCAGGAAGGAAGGAAGGAAAAAAAAAAAACCCTAGAGTTTGAAACGGAGGAATTGGGGATAGATTATACAGAAGAATAGCAAAAGCTCCCCACGATGGATCCCGTGCGTTTGACGGTTGGGAAAGGGGACGAGCCAGAAGGCTGCTCGTTCTGTATAGTCCTAAAACGCAAATTCTGACGAACTCGTGCAATGCACGTGATACGATTGGGGGTTTTTTTTTTTTTTTTGCGAGGCTCGAGATATCGACATGGTCCATGCCGCACGGCCCGGCCCACGGGCTGTAGAAGGAAATTATGATACACGAACGGAATTGAAATATAACAAATATTTTGAAATAATATTTTGATGGACATGTTTAGAATTTTTACCTTATTCAGATTTTTGTTACGTTGATTACTTTTTGTTTGACATTACAAGAGAATTAAAATTCTGAAGCTATTATAGATAAGGCAATAGTACAAGCATTGAAAATGAAGAACAGTGTACGGGTAAATGCATGAAGATGACTGCAAAGTTGAATCTTTAACATGTTATAATGTGAGATTGTTCAGAGTGTTTTTGTTTGAGCTATCTGCTACTTTTTTTTTTTTTTTTTTACTTTGATATTGATTTAAAAGTCTAATCGTTGACAAGGTTTGAGCTCCTATTACTTTTAATGAAATTCGAATTTTTTATTATTATGATTTTTCGTACTCAAGTATTTATCGTGTTTTACCATTGTTGTCTATTTTTTTAGTGTCATTTTTCTAGACCTTGTTGATTTAGAAGTTAAGGTCCATCTATTGGCAAGGTATTTTCATGTACAACCCTCCTTTTTTTCCTTTTTTTTTTTTTTTATCCTGGGTGCTTAATAACGTCACTTGGCTTATTTAGCATCATTTTGGATCCTTCTACTACCATTAGGTGCTTCAGTATGAAGGGGAACATGCTTTTTTGTCCTTTGTGCTTTAATGATGGACAAAATAAAGTCTCATAATGATCTTAGTGATAACTGATATGACCCCAAAACCAGTTGAAACTA
>JAFMPE010122717.1:373-11489 GCA_024759925.1 Ficus religiosa | reverse complement strand
GTGAAGGGTGGTGTGGGATACCACTACGCATAATTTTCCGCATCCAGTTTTCAGAAAATATGTTTATATTTCAAAAGCAAATTATGTTTTGTTTGAGGACATGAGAATGTATTTTCAGTTTGGTATGGATGGACGACAAGTTTTTCTCTATAAGATAATCTATGTGAATATGTTTTAAAGAAAAAAAAAATTTCTCAAATTTTCAAACAAGTTAAGTACAAGTAAACACGGTGACGACCTGGCTTAGGAGTCGGGGCGTCACAGTTTCATCTAACATTGTAATTAATTTTTTAATTATTGTTTCATTTAAATTATTATTATTTGGAAGTGTAGCAATTCTATTTTTGAATTTCATGTTCTTTATTATAAATATATAGAATACTGCAACTCTTGGAGGGTTATTATTAGTTGAAAGTAAAGATCCAATCAAATGATGTATTTGACCACTGATTTTGAAAATATATGGTGATGGGGAATTGTTAATATCTGATTGAATGTTTGCTCCAAATGAAGTAAAAGAAAACATAGAATTATAAATTCTAATATTTTTTTTTTCTAAAATTTGAACTTAAAGGTCCTCTGTAATAATATAATAATTGATCTAAAATTAATGGTATTTTTTTGCTTAAAGGAATGTTAATTTTTCCATTTTAACAGCACAAAAAATACTTTAGTGGCTTTGTATTTCGTATTTGTTCATTTTTCCAGAATAATACTTGACAATATTAACATATGTAATTACAATCTCCAATATCTATATTTTCATCATTCGGATCTAAATAAAAAAAAAAATTGTGTGAAAAAGCAAAAGGGAAAAAATTGGAAAATGTTAAAAAAAAAATTTTTGTTGAAAATAATAAATATATGGAAAATAAATAAAAATTTTAAAATAATGAAATTACCTTTTTCAATTGATAGTGAATTATAATATGTTAAAAATAGATTTACTGTTATTAACTGAAGATAATTGAATAAATTTATTTCGATAACCAGTAGTAAATTTTGTACTTAATTCTTCAAACTGATTATTTGAAGAATATATATTTCTCAAAGTAGATGATGCATTATTATTTACATAATTTTGATTCTTTTGACGCTTCGATCATCTTAAATAGTTAGTTTTTTTTTTTTTTTGAGAATTTTTTTCATTGTTGCCTTTTTTATATATAAAAAAGAAAAATAACAACATGAAATATTGTTAGAAAATAGAAATTATTAAAAAAAAAAAAAGGGACTCAAGTAATAAAAAAAATGATGAAACCAAATATTAAGATAAAATATTAGGCATAAAATTTATTTGCATTATAACAAAATAAAATAATATTCTTAATTAAAAAAGTATAAATAATAAATAAAATAAAAAATTAGAAAAATCAAAAGGGTCAAAATTTGAAGAGTAAATTTAATTTAAAAAAACCTAATTAAATTAACAAATAAACGTAAAAACGAATGAAAATTTTAAAAAATTTAATTGTAAAGATTATAGAAATAAATATAAAAAAAAAAACTTATTGAACATTTGTTTAGAAAAAAGAAGGAAAAAAAGAAAAGAAGTCAAAGAATAAAAAAAAAAAACTAATATCAAATATTAAAATAAAATATTAAGTGCAAGAATTTTTTTAATATAATAATATATAGTAATATAATGTAATTAAAAAATCAAAAGTAATAAATAAAATTAAAAATTTTCAGATTTAAATAGTTAAAAAAATTTAATATCTTAAGTAAATTTATTAAATTTTAAAAAATTAATTAAATCAATAAGTAAACCTAGAAATAAATTAAATATTTTAAAAAAAATTTAATTCTAAAGAATAATATAAATATATGACATAAATAATAATTCAGTTATAATTGTTATAAATACATTTTTTATAATTAAGTTTCATTACAATAGAAAAAAATATTTATTAATTTTTTATTTTATTGTAATTTTGTAGACCTTTAATGTTTTAAAATTTTTGTAAATTATTATTTAATTTTAAATTTTTAGTGAGTTTGTTTATTTTTAATATCATAATTTAATTGTATTAATTCATTCTTTAAATATATTAATATGTTTTTTTTTCTTTAAATTTTAATTAATTCAAGATTTTAAAATTTTCACATATTATTTAACGTATGTAATTTTATTTTTTATAATTGGAAATAATTGAATAAAATATAATTTTTAATCTTATGGTTTTTCTTTTTCTATATAATTTTATTTAAATTTTATTGTAAATTTATATAATTCTGATACTCGCAAATTTTTATACATTATTTTCTCATTTCTATATTTTAAATTGATTTTTATTTTAATACTATAATTTAATTATGTTAATTTATTTTTTAATTCTATGAATTTTTTTTTTGTGTAAATTATTTATAAGTAGAGGACTTGCTTTTTTTGTTTTTTGTTTTGTTTTCATTTGTATTTAATTTTAGTTTTTTAAGTCTCAAATTATGAATTATATGGTTTGGCAAATATATTTAGTAAATTCATACTTTAATATAATAAATTGTTTCAATTTGAATTTATATATTTTTATTTAATTTAGATATGATATTTATTTGTCTAAATTTGTTGTTAACTTTATTATATAACACATATTATATATATCATTGAGGCAAAAAATTTTACAAATTTTAAAGAAGTATAAGAACAAATATGAAATTTTATTTGTCTAAATTTAATTAATTACAATTTATCATGCTTAATAAAGATGTTAATTTGCACTTTAATTTTTTTTTAATTTTTTCCATATAAAAAATTATGTTTATTAGATGAAACAATAAGTAAATTAAGTTATTTATGTTCTTTATAAACTATAATTTTTTATAATATAAATTTGAACAAAGTAAAAATCCATATGAAATAAAAATTTCATTTTACACTATAAAATTACATAATGTAAAAAAATTAAATGCAAAAATTGTTACAATAAATATAAACATTTCAACAATTTGGAAAAAAAAAAAAAACACCCTACATAATAAAAATAGTAGGAAAAAAATTATATCAAATTATAAAAGAAAAAATGAGCAAAAATAAAATTAAAACAATAAGATAGCAGCCAAAAAAATAATAAATGCACAACATAATCAACTATATATATACTAATCTAAATAAACAATTTAATATATACATACAGTAAAAATTATTATAAAAATTTTTACTACATATGTTTTCCAAAACTAAAATGAAACTAAAAATTATTAAAATAAGCTCAGATATCTGATATCATAAGAATATTTACCAAGAATAACTAAAATATAATTCAGCGTAGTTTTTAATAGCTAACAAGTGAAATATTTGAGAATATGTACCCAAAAAAAATTTAAGAAGAAAAAAAAAAAACAACGGCACGGAGAACGAACGAAGAACAAAAAGGTAAATAATAAAGAGAGACAGTAAAAAATAAGATATAAATGGTAGACATAGTAAAGGAAACCAAAGGGTAGGATTTAGAGAGTATAAATCCAAAAAATAATAATAGACACAGAACTGTAAACAGTCAAAAATGAAGAATAATTGAAATAGACAGTAAAAGAAACTAAAGCCTAGAATTTGGACAGCTCAAATTGATAACCTGAGAAGACACATAACAGAAAGCAAAGCCTAGGATTTAGAGAGCACAAATTAACAACTTGAGAAGAGACAGAACGGTACAGAGAGAGAAAATGAAAAGAAAGTAAATATTAAATAAAGTAAGCAAAAATAATAATATATATGTGGATTAATATATTTTTTTGTGACTGATGTATAATATTTCTTTATCTAAATTTGTTGTCAACTTTATTGTATAACATATATTACATAATTGAAGCTACAAATTATTGAAAATTTAACGAGGCATATAAATAAATATAAAATTTATATACAATTTTTTTTCTAATTTTTTTTAATAAATCTTAATAATCGATCAAGATATTATTTTGGACTCTGATTTTTTTCTCTGAATAAAAAGCTACATTTATTAAATTAAATAATTAGGAAATTAAGTCATTTATATTCTTTATAAAGTATATTTTTTCCAATAAAAATTCAAAGAAACTAAAAACCATATGAAGAAAAAATCTAATGTTGCATTATCAGTTTACATAATATAAAAAATTAAATAATGCAATAAAAATTACAGTAGTTGCTAAATGTAAAGACATTTCTATACAAAAATTGTTATAATAAATCTAAACATCTCAACAACCTGATAAGAAGAAAAAAAAAACCCTTGGATAATAAAAATATGAAAAAAAAAATTATTTTAAGTTATAGAGGGAAAAAAATAAGCAAAAATAACAACAAAACAATAAAATAATAGCGAAAAAAAAAAAAACCTAAACCATAGTCAACTTCACATACAAATCTAAATAAACAATTTATTATATACATGGCATAAAATATATTATAAAAATTTTAATTAAACATTTTCTATAAAAATAAAAGAAAACTTAAAATTATTAGACTAAGCTCAGAT
Source organism: Ficus religiosa (assembly GCA_024759925.1). Classification (NCBI taxonomy): domain Eukaryota; kingdom Viridiplantae; phylum Streptophyta; class Magnoliopsida; order Rosales; family Moraceae; genus Ficus; species Ficus religiosa. Next base: position 7,032 of record JAFMPE010122717.1, on the reverse strand, counting down.
CTCTTATATGATAAGAACATCTGTAAAATATAACTATATTATAATTCAACTTCATCTTTTAGTAGCTACCAGGTGAAATATTTGGAAATCTGCAGTAGGAAAAAAATTTTAATAGGAAGAAAGGAAGAACGGCAGACAGAGAGAACGAGAATGAGAAAAGAGTAAACAAGAAAAAGAGGTAGTGAAAAATGAGAGATAACCAGCATAGACAATAAAGGAAACCAAAAGATAGGATTAGAAGAGCATAAACCTATAAAATCAGAAGAGACAGAATGGCAGAGAGCAAAAAAATGAGAGGAGAGTGAATATTAAATCAACCAAACAAAATAGTAACAAATTCAATACTGTTTTGTTGTGGAAAGAACAAAACCATCATAACTCCCAAACATCCACATCAACAATAAAGACTATCAAATAATAACTATTATTTATTCATCATATTCTATCAATGATATCGTATTCAGTAATATATATCAAATTATATAAAAAATCTGGTACATGCATTATTACATATATAAACTGAGATCATCATAGCAACTTAAATTTTTTTTACAAAAATTCTCTTAGAAAACATTTATAGTGTGAGGGGAAAAAAAAAACAACAGCAGAGAAGATAGGAAAAAAAAAAAAAAACATAACAAAAAGAAAACAAAAACAAAAACACTTATGACAACAATACTAATCAAACAACATCATACAACTATAAGAACTAAACTTTTATAAATCATATATAAAGAAGAACATGATTAACATAACCATAGGAAAAATTGTAAATAAACAAAAAAAAAAAAAAAAACTTACAAATAATCACAACAGTTATAAGAAATTACTAAATCATACAACATAATCATTTAACTTATAATAAGAATAATATTAATAAAACAACCAGAAAAACAAATATATTATGTACGTTATAATTAAAAAAAAAAAGAATAAACACAATAACAAAATTAAATACTCTACGATATCATTATAATAGTAATAACGATAATCATAACTAAAAAAATGAAAAGTAGGAAAATATTAAACAAACAGGAAAAAAAACAAACGAAGGAATATAAAATGAATAGAGAAACTAATCATTATTATAAAAGTAGAACATTAAGAATTGAAACAGCAATTTATCATAATACAATAAAACAACAATTAACTGTAATTAAGACACATAAATAAGAATAATACCTGGATAAAAATAGCAGCTTTGCACAAAAATGAATATGTCAAAATAATTAGTTTTCAAAAGGTAAGAAAGAGTAGAATAAAAGTTATCAGGTAGGAATTAAAGGAGGTTCAAACCAGAGCAATTAAGAGAGTGGTAGAAAGATAGTAATGGTAAACTGTGAAAATAAAGTAATAAATGAGGAAAAAATTTGTTTGTAGAAAAAAAATTTGGGCAAAAAAATTCATAAATTTTTTTTTAAAAAAAGAGTCGGTGAAGGAGAAAAGCAACAAATTTTTTACACGTTTCTGAACCAATACACATTTACAGATAAAACAGATAACACAATTAAAACAAATTAGAAGCATTAATGACAGAGTTACAAATCTCAGTCAAACCAATCATCATACTGTAAATAACAGAATTATAGCAAATAGCACAATCACAACTAAAAGAAAATAATCTAGAAGCATTAAATGTCTAGGATAGATTAGCAAAAGAGACTAAAATCTTTGGCCACAGAAAGAAACTGCATGAATAATCTAGAAGTCTGAATAATGGGAAAGCCTAACAATCCATTGAAATCTAACTAAAAGATAGAACATAGTTATGAAATAACAGAAAATTATCAACACAAAAAACAAATAAAGAAAATTCGGCCATAAAATCAAAAAAAAAAAATTACCTAGGGGATTAAAAAAAATACAAACATTATAGAGAAAAAACCTTCAATATCTCCCTTAATACTCCCAATCAGCTACCTTAGTAGCATTACCACTGCAATCTACAAAAACAAATTTACAAAGAACAAAAATCAAAATCAATTTATATAACATTTAAGAAGGAAAAAGAGAGAAAAAAAAAACTTACTAAAATAAATAGAATAAAAACAAAAACATACCTTATTTTTTTTTTTTAATTTCACTACATTTATTTTTGTAGTATTCTGAATCATATAAATGCAAGTAAAAGAAAATAATATGAAAAAAATGAAAGGGAAAAAAAATGGAAAATACTATTCTTTGATTATATACATACACAGGAGAAAACAAACAAAAAACAAAAAACCAAAACGAAGAAAAAATTTTAGGGGCAAAATTTAATAAATAGATAACAAAATAATGAAAAACCTAAAGACAAAAAGAAGAAAACTTTTGTTTAATCATCTACATTGAAAAAAATTATAATAATTAATAAAAAAAAATAAGAATAACGAAAACAATAAAAATTAAAATGTCAAAAACAAAAATTATAAATGTAATATTCAGACAAAAATTAACATAACAGCAAAAGAAAAAAAAAAATCCAAAAAACAACAAAAATCAACATCTGCAACACCTAACAAAAAATCCAAGGGCGACAAAAAAAGTGGAAAAAAACCTAAATCAATAATAACGAAAAAAAACCTCAAAATCAAAACTTAGAATTTGGAGAAAACAAACACACAGAGCGGGAAGAAAAAAATTTGCATGAACAATAGAAGAAGATGGGAACAAAAGGCTGACCAACAAAGACCAAAAAAAAAAACAAAAGCTAAAATTCGGAGACCATAATTCCAAAAAATGAGAAGATAGAGAAAGCAAAAAAAAAAAAAAAATGCAACACCTAAAACAACAAACAAAAAAAAACCAAAAAAAAAAAAATCGGAAAGTACTTTTCTTCCATTATACACATACACATAACCCAAAAAAAAAAAAAAAGGCCAAAACCCAAAAAAAAAAAATTACAAAAGAGCAACCAAAAAAAAAATCCCAACAACACAATAAAAAAAAAAACCTAAACTTCCAAAACAAAAATCATACAACAACAAAAAAACAAAAAAAATAATACACACCCTAAAAAAAAAACCCCTAAATCAAACCCTAAAAATCGGACAAAACAAACCCACCCAAAAAAAAAAAAAAAAAAAAGAGAGAGAGAGAGAGAGAGAACAGCAACAATAGATCGAGGAAGTTAAAAAAACATAGATGACCAACGAAAATACCAAAAAATACCAAAACCTAGAGTTTGAAGACCAAAAATCAAAAAAGTCAAAAGGAGAGAGAGAACAATAAAGAGGAACAAAATAAGAGAAGAATGAAGTGCGAAGAAAGAGAGTGAAAAAAGAGAGAGGAGTGGTGAACACAGTAAGAAAAACCAAAAGCTAGGGTTTCAAAACCAAAACTGCACAAACTATGAAGAGAGAGAGAGCAGCAGAGAGAGAAAAAATAAAAGAGAAATGAACAATGAGGTGAGAAACACAAAATGAAGAGAAGGGCGGCAACAACAGCAAGAGAAATGCAAACATAGGGCTTAAAAAGGGCAACTCATTGTACAATCCATAGCCGGTACAAACATTGAGAGGGGCAAAAATGACCAGACAATGCCAAAAGGGCAAAACCGGCAATTTACTGTGTAACCCATAGAAAAGGAAGCGGTTTTGGAGGACAAATGCGTCAATTCACTATACAAAAAACAGTAAACCCTTACATTCTTTTAGTATATTTAGTAATTGTTGCTTGGTCTTCTTCTTCTTCCCTTCCCCGCCCCCCCCCCCCCCCCCCTTCTGCTTTTTCTACTTTTCTTCAATTTGTGTGCTCTCTCACTTTTGTTTTGTTTTGTTTTTTGTTTTTTGTTTTTTTTTTTATAAGAAATAAATCCTGATCTACATCGGTTACCTTTAAAGAATTATATATCATATTCTTTCTTTTTGGTTGACAGCTTTTTTTTTTTCACTTTTTTTTTTCTGACCTTTAACTTCTTTTTTTCCCCTCATTTCTTCAATCTTATCTAAATTCTCGAAAACATTTATCTTCAATGTGCTTTTAATTAAAAGTTTATGTACTGACCAAAACTTATTAACTTTGATAACAACAATTTGTACTAAATTATGGAAACCTTTTTTTTCTTTTTCTTTTTTTAGAGGGGCAAAGAAAGCCCATATTTATTAACTAAATATTATAAAGATATGTGAATTTTTTATTTTTAAATTCATACTATTGTTCGAAAATATGCATACAAATTACTTTAGGTGGATATGTACTATTTTAGTTTATAAATTTTATTTATGTTCGTGTTGATGCTGAAATTTACCGTAATCACATATAAGTTTTAAGTCTTTTTCAAGGTATTGTTCTATAAGATAAACATGTTACATTTCTTATCTTTTTATACAATATCGTGTACATAATGGACCAAAGACAAACTTTATAAAATTAGTTAATTAATATTTTGTAAGACCCTTTTTTTTTTTTTCAAATTATTTATAGTGGTCTCACATGGTATAACTGTTACAATACAATATAATGTGAAACAATTTCATAATTTATGTTTGAAGATGTAAAAATCATAATTATGCATTATCGACGTCTATAGATATTTCGAAATTTATTTGTATATTTTAACCATTATAGACAATAGAATGAACAATTATTTATCATACTAAATAATTTCATCTTGTTACAAAAATTAAAGCGAAAGAAAAAAAAAATTTTAACATGGGAAGGCACGTTCCCTTCTACTAAATTCTTTAGATAATTCTCACTCAATTTTGTATCTATATAAAACGTAACGACATCTATATAGTAGAAGTAATTAGTATAATAAATGAAACAAGGAAACATAAGTAATATCTATGGCAGCAACTTATACATAATTCTTCACACACTAAAAATAAAAATAATATAAGTTAACAAAAGGTCAATTTGATACTTTTACAAATAAAAATGAACCACTTTCTTATTTTCCACCTTACACGAAACAAAGAGAATGGATAATCACATGGTCCACCTTATTAAAAATTAGTTAATTAATATTTTGTAAGACTTTTTTTTTGTCAAATTATTTATAGTGGTCTCACACTGTATAGCTGTTACAATACAATATAATGTGAAACAATTTCATAATTTATGTTTGAAGATGTAAACATCATAATTAGGCATTATCGACGTCTATGGATATTTAGATATTTATTTGTAGATTTTAACCGTTAGAGAAAATAGAATGAACAATTATTTATCATACTAAATAATTTCATCTTGTTGAAAAAATTAAAGCGAAAAAAAAAAAAAAAGAAATTTAAGCATGTGCGAATGTGCCTAAGGCACGTTCCCTTCTACTAGTTTTGTTTAGATAATTCTTACTCAATTTTTTCTTTATATTAGTAGAAGTAATTAATGTCATAAATGAAACAAGGAAATATATGTAATATCTATGGCAGCAACTTATAAATAATTCTTCACACACTAAAAATAAATAATAATATAAGTTAACAAAAGGTCAATCTGATCCTTTTACAAACAAAAATGAACCACTCTCTCATTTTCCACCTTACACGAAACAAAGAGAATGGATAATCACATGGTCCACCTTATTAAAAATTAGTTAATTAATATTTTGTTTGTTTGTTTGTTTTTTTTTTTTTTTTCAAATTATTTATATATAGTGATCTCACGTCAACAGTTATGAGACAATCATACCAAATTGACCTTCCTTTCTTTCATACCAAAAACTTTGAGAAAACTCACAATCATTCTCTATTTTTACACTCTCCACACCTCTTACCAGACATACTTAGTGGGAGTGGTCTTTTAGAAAAGAGAGAGGGGAACGTTCTTTGGTTCTAAATTGTTAGTGCTCTAGGGATGTAGTTAGGTTTTGGGTTGTGAATGTAATTTGCTGTTGGTTCTTTTGTGCAATCGACTTTTACATGATGGAAATTTTATCACTGCTCTCCCACTGTGGAGTAGGCTCATTAGCCGAAACACGTTATATCTACGATGCATGTTTTGTGCTTACGAAATCATCTTATTATATTAACTTTTTTTTTTTTTTTAATTTCTCCATATAGGCATTTCGCACCAACAAATTGACATAATATAGCTACGCTACGACAAAGTTTGACATGTAGAAATTTAATGCTCTTAGTGTCAGTCACTCGTTGCCTGGCCACCGCATAATATTTTAGTCCTCCCTTAACCACGACGAAATTCAATATTACGGTTGACCTGGAAGGTCAGATGCCAACAGTGACAACAAATGAATAACACTTGATGGCTTTAATTTGCGATGATTTTATACCTTTTAGCAACGACAAACGTCTTCGCTTAAAACCTATTTTTTTGTAATGTGCTAAGAATATAACCTGAACGGGATGTCAGGATACACTTAGTGACTCCTGTAGCTACCCTTTCCTTCCTTTTTTTTTTTTTTTTTTGGTTTTAATTACAGGAAAAATGATTATGAAGAAGGGAGAGGTGATATATATAGAGTTCCAAAGTGAGGAAAAAACCATGAAATACTTTCGGATTATAATGAAACTCTAATTGGGAGAACTAATTTTCTGATCGAGAATGTGAGAAGTTACGGAAAGTGGTTGACCTGATAAATAAGCTTAATGAAATACGAAAGATTTCTAATTAATCCACAGAGTTTGTTTTTTCTCAAATTAGGTTGAGTGGTTTATTTTAATCACCTAATCTAATAGATAGTCCAACATTCTTTTTTATTTTTTAGTTAAATA
>JAFMPE010122703.1:0-11118 GCA_024759925.1 Ficus religiosa | reverse complement strand
CCCCAGCCCCGGCCTCCCCCTTCCCGCAGGCACCCCCCTCTCTCTTCCCCTCTCCCCTTTCTCTCTCTTCTCCTCTCTCTCTCTTCCCCACTCTCTCTCTTCCCGGCCCTAGGCCCCGCTTGGCACCCCCCCATCCCACCCCCACCGCGACTCAGCCCATGCCCCCCCACCCTACCCCCGACGTGAGAAGAGAGAGAGAAAAAAAGGGGTAGTGGGGGGGGGGAGAGAGAAAGAGGGGAAGGGAGAGAGAGAGAGGAGAAGAGAGAGATGGGGTGCCGGAATCGGTGTTAGGTCGCCAACGTCGGGGGTGGGTCGCCGGCGTCTGTCGCCGGCGGCGGGAAGGTTGCCGGCAATGAAGAAGATTTTGGGTGGGAATGGTTATATGAGGTAAGGTGTATGATAAATATGGTACATCCCTGATATGTCAACCGTTCGATTAAATCTTAACGGTTTAAAAAGAGACTCTACCGGTAGTGTCGTTTGGGAGAGGCTCTACCATAGCCTCTCCTTTCCTTAATAGATGAGAAAATTAAATAAAGTTTTACCGTTTTTATTTTCATTTTCTAGGCTTAATTATATCTTCAACAGATATTTTTTTTTTAAGTAATCCAATAAATATTTTAAAAAAACATACTTAAACACAATTTTAATTTTGACTGATACTCAACTCAACCTTTTGAGAGACATGATCAACTAAAATTTCAAAAAATATCTAAACGGGTGTCCTATGAAAAACTTCGTTTTTCATTTTGTATTCAAAATAAAATGATTTTCAACAATATACTTCCAAATAAGTCGTACTTTTTTCAAAAAATAGAAACATTCTGTTTCGACAATCATAACTTCTTTTATTAGAGGACAAGCTTTTTAGGGAAGTTTTGCATACGTCATGTCGTGGAAACGTGTATCAATTGTGGTCATCCCTTCTCCATGAGTAATTTATGAGAGCATTGCACCGTATTGGACTAAGACGTTGTTCGCCACGTGTGCGATTTATGTTATTTGGAAAATTTAATAGAAGCAGAAGTTGCTAGAAATTCAGAGATTAATTAGATAGAGTTGTACGGTTTTTTACTTAGTCTTTATTTCACTTATCAATTTGACTCCAATTAAATTATATTTTTTTTATCTTGTTTTGTTTTAAAAAAGTCAATAAAATTTATAACTAATTTTTAAAAATTCAACCAACTCAAATATAAAAATTTTGACTCAAACCGTTTTACCAAACGCATTCTAAGTATCATTTTCCAAAGAATAATATCAGGATATTTGGCTATTCACCAAACAATGTTAGGATATTAGTTTTTATCCCAAATTTTTGTGTTTTAATTTATGTGATATGTGAGTTATAATTTTTTTTATTAGTAGGTCATTAAATTGTTGTCATATATGTAAACTAAATTTTAAAAGATTGCATTTATGAGTGAAAAGATAAAAATTCATCATCATGTAAATTGATATACAAAAACTATAATTTGAGTTAGTGTGTCTAATACCATCCTAAATTTAACAAAAATCTTAAAAAAAGAAAAACATGAAAATTATTTCAATTTTTAATCAGATCAGAGAAACTGTTAGAGGCTTCTTCTTCCACACACCCTGCCCGCGCCGGCCCCCGCCCGGCCCCCCCCCCCGCCCCGCCCCCCCCCCCCCCCCCCCCCCCCCGGCTTCTTTAATCTGTAAATGGAGAAAAACTGAAATGAAAGAAGCTAAACTCACTAAGCAAGTGAGGAAAATATTATTTTAAATAATTAGAAACTAACTTAGGCACAAAAGGACTTAATTAATTAAGCATGACGGGGGAAAAAAAGGCACGACTGCTATAGATCACAATAGATAAAACCATTACTGGACAAGAGAACACTGACAGACTGAATAAGGAGAACGTCATTGCAAACAAAGCAATAAACTTAGTAGGTACAAAGGCAATTTTCCAAAAGAAAAATAGAACTAATTTAACAAAATAATAAACACAACCCGACAATAATGCTGACTAGATAAATAGAACAACGTTAACGAACATGGAAAATTCTGCCGATCATATCATACAATTGTCATATAACTGACTACCCTGCTAGACGTGAAAAACAGATGTATACTAGATTGATATCCATATATATATATATGTGTGTGTATTCATTCTCAAGATGAATCAAGACCTTGAGCAAACAAAGCAGCAAAAGCTTCCATATGATGTTTCTTCAAAGCCAACCCAATCTCAATCCCGTCCCCGTTTCTACTATCCATAAGACGAATGCCGCCTGTCCTGTCAATGGAAACTACATCTTCCTTTCTTGGACTTCCCCACCTAAAATCAATGCTGTAAGCCTCAAACTGAGGCGACCCTGCAACAAAATATTTTCTACTTACACTTGCAACCGAAGACCCCTGTACATGATTTCGATTTCTCTACCTCGTTCACAACTTCATTGGTCTTCATACTTTTTATAGTTTCAACGATGGCTTTGACAGCCACACCTAACCCCTCTCTCCCCAAAAGGCTCTTTGTTTCCATAACAACACTATTCACCACAAGGCAGTTCCCAAAATACGTTGCTGGTACAGGAGGCTCTAGGAGAGACCTACAGTCGGCGGTGACGGTTACGAGTACTTTGTCGTTCGCACTTATTCCTTAAGCAGCACAATTTGCAGGCGCATGTTAAAGAAAAGGTGGACGCACGAATTTCCCTCTGATCCTGTTGTTGGTTCACCATTTGCCTGAGTTTTTCTATCTTTGAACGTCTGAATTGGACTGTGTCTCGAACTAAATCCGCCGGAACTTCTTTGGTTTCCCTAAACCGCATTAAGCTTCAGTCTTGATCAAGACTGTCTGTTTGAAGATTGGCAAAGGTTCTTAACAACTGTACTTCTATCGTAGAAGGGCTTTAGCTCAGGCGGTAAAGAGGAAGAGCGATGATCATGAAGAATATTGTGAGTATTGTGTCCCCCAAGCCTTCTGCATATGTGAGCCCATGAATTAATGAACGACATCACGGTTTTTCCGTCAACAGTCGCCTGATCTGCGGTGATCCAGAGGGAAAATCCGCTGTCCGGAAAGAGAGTGATTTGCAATGCCAACACCGAGGCTCGCTCGCGGGCAGTTTCCAATTTGGGAACAAGAGAACGGTACTCTGTTACTTGTAAGAGTTCATTGGTGCCGGAGAGGCACTGGAAATCGGCGTCAGACTCGGCAACAGTGGGAGAAACGCCGTCGCCTTCGGCGTAGTTGATGACGTGTACGTCGGAGGATTCAGGCCAAGTGAGGTTCCCGGCAATTGGAAGGAAGTGATGGAGGACAAGGGACAAGGATTTTTTGAGTTTGGGAAGGATATCAGAGTGAAACAAGGCTGTAGTACTGCTATTTGTTTTTGAGGTTGACAAGATTTTGTAGAAGAAGATAGATTGAACCAGTTCGAATGTTAACAAAAGCATGTCAATGAAAGTAAGAGGGAGAGACTTTGAAGTGATAGAGTCTAGCGGGGTTTCTACTGGTGGAGGAGCTACCTCGCATATTTCAACTATTTTCACCATTGGCTTTGGCTTTGGCTTTTCGATGGTGATGATCGATCGGAAAGTGAGCTCCAAGTTAGGCTTTTTATTATTTTATATCATATATATAGATATATATATAGACAGATCATTTTTCTACATATCCAGGGCACATGTGCAAAACTACTATTATTTAATGTTCCTACACAACTGTATATGGAGAATTTTATTTGAATGCATGTAACATTAAAACATAAAAATAAAAATAAATAAAAAAAACTAAAAAAAGATAGAAGAACACAAAGCATCCTTGGTGGCTGGTTTTTATAGAGAAGTAGGACAAGGATCTTCTCTCAAATCCAAGACCTAGAACCCACTTTCTTCGAGCTTTAGAGATACATTTCTTGATCCCTTAACTAAAGCTTTAATTAGTTTTGGTTTTATGGAATTTAAGTGTATTTTATGCTATTGGATGTAAGAGCATAAGCTCATGTTCAATTATTTTTATGTTTTATAGTCTCTAATGTTTGATTTATGCTTTGGTTAGCTTGATTTGCTAGTTTTAAGCTTCGGTTCAATTTTATGTTTTAATATTAGTTTTGATGATTATGTGCATGTGATTATGCTCTTATATAGTCAAGTTTGGTGACTATGCAAGTTGGCTAAGAGATCAACATAAAAACATAACTTGGTAAATTAGTGTACTATCAATATTGTGCTCTTCAAGAAAGCGGACAAATTAGTAATTAAATTTTAAGAATGAGAGTATGGTTAATTTGGTTATAAATAAAGCATGAGACAGACACACTGTATGATGATTTAGGCTTATGGCTTTGTAATGCCGAGCTTAATTAATTTAAAATAACTAAATTTAGCAAATATGTTTAGTATCTTATTAGTATTATTATTAAGTGTTTATTAGTAGTAATGTTAATCATTTTATATGAAATGTTTTTTTTTTTGTAGTATTTATGTGCTCCTGAAATTGTTTAATTACAATTTTTTTTAGTAACTATACAGAGGAGAGTTGACAACCGCTGGAAGTGAAGTAAATCAATGTGCTTTGTCCATAAGATTGTTTGTATAAGAATGGTAATCTAAAGTTATAGAATATACTTTAAATGAAGTTTATTAAAATTTTTATGGACTTATTTGCAAAGAAAATATATTTTTAAGGAGCTAGCATAATTTTAAATTCTTTTGGGCATTTTATGAAATTTTTAAAAATTGTTTGCTGCTGTCTTTTTAAGTGCTTTACAGCTGCTTTTATCTAATATTAAGCTTATTTTAGCCAAACCCTCTTCTTCCTCCCATTTCCAGCCGGTTCTCAGTGTATTAAAAAAAAAAAAAAAAAAACACAAAACACAAAACACAAAACACCAAACACAAAACTCCAACAACCGATCTTCTCCATCATAATAAGACCTTCTTTCCCCTCCTAAACCACAAGACAAATCAAGACTAAGCTTCACTCAAAAACCCATTTTCGGATTCCACCAAACACCCATTTTTCTTCCAAGCTAGTTGAGCTCAAAGTGGAGTTTGGCATCATTTTTGGAGTCCGAATTGTATAAGTTACCTAAGGTCAGTTTTAAGTAGGGTTTTTAGTGGACTTTGAAGCTATTCAAAGCTAGAACTATGAGCTTTTAAGTTGAGATGCCATATGTTAAAGTGTGATGTGATTTCTCACCTAAATGTGAAATTTCTGTTTTGATTCAAGATTTTTGATGGTTCTATGTTATTTGAGATGTAAAGCATTGTGAGGTCTGATTAGAAAAGAGATTTGATTGTTTTTAATGTATTTTGTGAAGTGGCATTGAAGGTGTTTGTGAAAATGTTTGACTGAGATTTCTAAAACAGGGCACTAACATTTCGAATTTCATTTTTCTGTTCATACCCTGTATTTGAAGCTGAAATTTTGTGGAGTTAAAATATACATATGAATCTTGCTTCCCACAAAATTTCACATAAAAATGTTATAAAACGGATTTTTGGTGAATTTTCAAAAGTTGGATTCTGTAGCTGGAAATTGGTGGGCAGCCACTAGGTAAAAATTTTGTTTGTACTTAGAATTTGTCTTAAAGGACCTTAAATGGTTTAAAATGTTGAAAAGTGATTCTATAATGCATATTTTTCCATTTTATATGATTGGTAATTGATTGAAGATATATTTTTTTTAAAATGTAAAATGACTTGATCATGGATCTTAGGACAAGCACAGTCAACTTCCTCGAAATGGTGGAGTCAATTTCTCTGCGGAAGCTCAATTTTAAAGAGGTAAGTAGGAATTCTACTTACTGTTTTATGGAAACTTAAAAAGTATATGATATAGCGTTTTAATGTTTTTGACGAATGTTTAATATTTCAAATGAGACTATGGATATAATGTTTCCCTTTATTAGAAAGGTTATGATTTGCAAGTAGGAAAGTATAGTTTAATGAAAGCTTTTATGACATGTTTATAATGTTTTAAAGGTTTGAAAATTTTAGATGTGGCCTATGAAATGATGGGAATATCTACAGAATGTAGTAACCCCACTACAATAATGTCATTGGGACTGACTGATACCCACGGATGGGTCCCGAAAGGGACATGACTGATACCAACGTTTGGGATCCCAATGACAGTAATGAAAATGTTTGGCCAAACTTAAGGAAAATGGTAAATGATTCTGTAGCTTAAACCCAATATGTGCCATATCTCGAAGACTTTCATGATATGTTTTAAATGTTGATTTAGATTTCTGTTTGCAGTAAGAATATATAAAATTCATTGAAAAATGTACTTTACGTACAGATTATACTTTGATTGTTTTGTGTTTAACTACGTTCCGCTTACTGGGCTTTTAGCTCACCTTAAAGTTTTATGGCACAGGTGAGGAAGAAAATAAGGATGAAGCAACATAGTGGCGGGCTGAACCTCTTTTGTTAACCTGATGTCATGGAGCCTATATACATACTAAACTAAAGTTGTTTCATGAAAAATACTTATCAAAGAACTTTATGGGCTACACTACACAGTTTTGTTTTGAGATGGTGCTAGTAATATGGGATAGTTGTAATACGAACTCTTCATATTTTTGACTAAACTATGATGAAGAGTTCTGTAAATATTTTATATTAATATCTTATCATACAACTATCTTGGCCTTACAATGTTTCTGTATTATCGTGAAATTTTATGAATTTATGTATTAGTGACATGTTCTAGTTAAGTTTAGTCAAAGGCTAAACTGGCTAGGGGGTGTTACAGGCTTAGACTGTTTGAGGTAGTGTGTGTGGGCTTCTAAAATAGAACCAAAATATTATCAGTTTTCAGAATAATTTGGACGGTTTTCTGATAACTCAATTTTGAGCTTCTTAGAGGTCGAATTTGAACAAAGTTATAACTGTAAAGTTATAGAACACGGAAAATCCTAAGGGATTATAGGGACAGTTTTTTAAAGAAAAAACAAAGGCTCCAAAGGCCTCCATTTTTATCAGTTTCTAAAACTGGTCAGTCTAGGCAACTGTACACGGCTAGAAACTTTTAAGGGGAAAAACAGATAAGTTAAAGATAGATTTAAGCTTCAAGAAAACACGAAAGTTGTAGGTTTCAACGAAGGAAAACTTTTCAAATTCTAAACTGATTTTAAGATAGAACTGAATATTCAAAACGGTGCATGAAAGAGTAAATTTCTGCACACATACATCCAACCAAATTAAAAGAGATGTTTTGAAATTAGTTTTTTAGGTTTTGTGACCTCTCTGAAAAGGAACTGTGATTTTACGAAATTATTTTTAAAGAGATTTAAATTCATTTAGATTTCACAAGTGATTTTTAAACCTTAAATGTATACTATGTATTACAATATACAATTTTAAGTATTGTATCAAGAAATGCTTAATTTAAGAAGTTAAAATATTTACTAAGTAAACAAGGCATTTTTAAGTAAAGAAAATACAATGTGAAGAACTATATTGAAAATTAATCAAGCCGGTGGATATCAACCTAAAGCAAAAATAAACCGAGATTACTAAAAAATCAAGTTAAGTTTGAAATAGAGTGCAACTTATTCGACCTTATTCTTATACGAAAGTTGCTTAAGAATATAGTAACATTTCCATGACTTAAGTTAGTAGGGACTAAGAAGACAAGTAATCGGTTGGGGGACCGATTAATTATTTAACTAATATATTATGATATATATTTTAACTTATAGTTTGTTAACTATTAATGCAGAGTAATTCTTATGCTCTGTTTGGAAACATGAATATAACATTTGCCTTGCCTTTTGGTATGCTAAGACAAGAGCATAGGACAGCTTGTAAGCACAAATCTCACCTATAGTATGAAAAATAGTAAATATTATTTTTAAGTATGACATATATGTCATGATTTACATGATATGCCATGTTTATTTATATATCATGTTCTTATAATTATGCCATAATCATGCATATGCCACACTTTACGACCATGACACACTTTTCAATTAGGCCACGTTTTACATTAATAATGCCTCGTTTACAATAATATCATGATTTTAACTATGACATACTTTACTATTATGTCATAGTTTACGACATTGCCATGTTTTAAAATAGTGCCATATTTGTAAACATGCCACGGTTTATTTTATGCCTTTGATATTTATGTCATGCTATATCTATGTCTCATATGCATCATGACTAATAAGATTACAAGTTAAGAATCTTAGTTTTGGAACTAACCTTTGTTAAAGACTTCATGTAAAAGTATGATTTTAAGCATACTCATCAAGAATTAAGTAACAAGACTAAGACTAACTCAAAACAAGTAAAGTATCGTATGGCCAACCTTACGTAGATCGTGGAGGATTATGTATGTTTCAAGATTCCCATAATTGTTAGGGATCTTGCAAACCCTAACTTTATGTGGATCGTATGCATCTGGTACGTATACAAAGGGCCCACGGTTAAGCAAGATAATAAGTCCATAATGGAAGATAAGAGACCTATAATCGACAATAAATTGTTCATACATAAGTTATACGATGCTTGTTATGTTTTTATGAGATTAAGTTTATACTTGTTCAGCGTAAGTTCATTAGTATATTTCATATTGTAGGTAAAAAACCTGCAGCTTAATTTGATGGGCCATGTGGATGATGCGGCAAGTGAAGGGTGGTGTGAGATACCACTACGTAGACTTTTTCGCAAATTATTTTGAACTATAAATATATACATATATATTTAAATAATTTGTACTATGCTATATATGTGATGTTTCAAAACTTCAGTTAAATGTAAGGATTATATGTGACTTTTGTTAAACAAGTAATGTATATGAATGGTAAAGTTTACATACATGGATTAGTTTATTTATGTTGTGTTAAAAAAAATATTCTAAAATTTTCAATAAGTTTAAGTATTTAAAACTAAAATATAATTTAACTAAGCATAGTAATGACCTATGTAGTCAGGTTGTTACAAAGTATTTTCAATAAATTTAAGTATTTAAAACTAATATTTAATTTAAATAAGCATGATAATGATATACGTAGTCGGGTCATTACAAGAAGTACATATTCACATCTCTGTTCAAAAAGATCATTTTTTGAAGATTATAGATATATAGCTAAATCGTAATTAAAAATTGAAAAAATATTTTAAGAATAGCCAAAGAAAGACTTGTAACGACGTAATTATTCTTATGCTATATCACATATTCCTGGTTTAAATAATATAATAGAAAATACAAAATTATTTATATTTGGTATCGTACAATGATTAAAATAAATATTATTTTTTCCCTTTCAAAATCACTCAACCTATTACCCCACGTCAATAAAATTGTCAGAAAATAGAAAACGTTGGAATAAAACAAAGGACCAGTACTTTATTGAAATAATATTATCTTTTTTTAAATTTAAAAGGAAATCAGATAGAAAACATTGTAATTTTATTAATAATAAATATTAATATTATTTTTTCCCCTTCAAAATCAGTCAACCTATTACCCCACGTCAATAAAATTGTCAGAAAATAGAAAACGTTGGATCAAAACAAAGGACCGGTACTTTATTGAAATAATAATATCTTTTTTGAAATTCAAAAAGGAAATCAGATAGAAAATGAATATTGTAAATTTTATTAATAATAGAATCATTATTCGAACTATGTAAAACACATCACCACAAAATAATGCTACTATAATTATGGTAGTTTCATTATCAAAGTTACGTTAAAATTAGCTCACCTACTACATTAATAAATAAATAAATAAAATATTATCAAGACTATGACAATATCACTGTTGCAACGACTTCAAAAATATATATATATATATATATATATCATTGTTGCAACACCACACTACTCATAAATAAATATATATATATATAAGTATAAATATTCTCTCGTTTACCGGAACCGTCGTAATTTTTGTTTATCGTTGCTTTAACTACGAATTTTGTATAGGTCTTTGCATGTCAATTCTGAAAAATGGATAAAATTATTACAAAGCCCGATTTATAGATTCAGTCGGAAAAAAACAAAAGAAAAAAGAAGATTATTAATCCAGTTAATAAGGGAGGTAAAATTATTTATCAAAAAATAATAATAATAATGAGGGAGGCAAAATAAATTCAATCTAACAGTACTTGAACAACAGGGTGCCTATCAATTAGAAATCTTTTAAAGCCAACTAACAAGAGAATTGATCTTGAGATCAATCTATGAGGAATAGTTCGAGTGAACGGAGAAATAAACGGTTGTTGTAGAAATAACTTCAGATTAATTTCTCACCCGACTTCATTATATGGTGAAAATTCAAATTCTTTACTTAAATTTTTATTAAAAAAGGATTTCCACAAATAAAGTAAAAAATATATATGGTTTTACATATTTTCTCCAGTACATGGCTTATCGAGCTCGTTAATATAGATCGGTCTAACTTGATAAAAGGACTCAATTGCGTTGTTTTCATTTTTTTTTTTTTAAGTAAAGAAAAATCAAGTCTCCGTTTGATTTGTAACAAAAACGTCCTACCTAATGAAGAATGCCTCCATCTTACGTAAATCAACTACATGAGATCTCTTTAAAAAGACACAAAAGAAAAAAAATCACATTATCTCTTTAATAATTGTTAAGTACTTCTATTGAATAGAAACGGATATTATTCTAATTCAAAAAAAGAGAAGGAACGAATATTATTCAACTAGCTAACCAAGGCCCTTATTTACCTAAACGATTTTACTTTCCTAATTTATTAGTAGTTTAATCATAATTATAAGCTAGGAAAAAATACGGATTCAAATCTCTTGTTTAATTTTTGACATCCCAAATGGTGTCTAACAATTAATATTAGGCCACGTCATTCTAAACTTTTTGAAAAGTTTTATAACTGATTTTTTATACCTTAAAATATAACCTTATTGCTTTTTGAAAAGTTTTATAACTGATATTTTATACCTTAAAATATAGTTTTATTTAATTATGTGTCAAAATATAAATGATTAGACATCATTTGGAACATCAAAATTATGCAGGAGATGTCAATATATCCAAAAATACACCGTGCATGTCTCTAGACTCGAATACAGACATATGATGAATTAAGGTAATACAAAGATAGAGAATCATTTATCACACCCCACACAACCCCCC
>JAFMPE010122690.1:0-24618 GCA_024759925.1 Ficus religiosa | reverse complement strand
TTGAAGTCCCTAGGCCGAGAGCACAAGTCTGACTCGCCCAGGAATTCTTAGTCTCGGGTTTTTGTAAAAACGAAGGCCTTTGGAGCCTTATTTTTGAAAACTATCCATGTTTCCCCCTATGAAAAACCATTCTGAATAACTTTCAAAATTACTAAAAAGTCCTTGAACTAAAGGTTAATTACTTTTCCAAAATTGCATTTTAGTCCTTGAAGCAAAAATATTTACTAAGAAGTCCCTACAAGTGGCCGGCTGTCCTTGCTTTCCTTGGTGCCCAAGTTTTGCTTACCTCATTGCTTACCTCATTGCTTTGCTTACCTCATTGCTTACATCATCATTTTTTCAAAAATTACATTTTTGCCCCTAATGCAAAAATATTTACATTTATGCCCTCCAAGTGTCATGTTGGCAGGTCATTTGCTTGCTTTCCAAGCAAATGACATCATCTTGATGACATCATGTGCTTACCTCATGCTTACATCACCTATTTTTCAAAAATTGCATTCTGACCCCTAAGGATAAAATCTTTGCAATTTCACCCCTACATGTGGCCGGCTACTATTCCTCTCTTGGAGGTCAAGTTTTCTTGCTTACCTCATTATGATGACATCATCTTGATGATATCATGTGCTTACATCACTATTTTCCAAAAATTACACTTTTGCCCCCAAAAGGTAAAATCTTTGCATTTTAGTCCTCCACATGGCCAGCCATCATTGTGCAAGATGGCAACAATTTTTATTTCTTTTCACCATTTTTCTTTAATCCAAAATGATGTCATAATTCTAAAATAAGGTGACATCATCATAAGGCCTCGTTTGGCTTTTCCTTAAAATGTAGTCCATTTTTATACCAACACAGATATTTCCAATACTATGTTCCCTAATATACAGTATAATTTAGTACTGTTATACTGAACTGCAGTATAAAATTTATCTGTGTATTTTTGGACTGTAAACTTTTTTTTCTTATTTCTTTGAGTCATCTGGCCTTTGATATCCAACTTGGTGTGCTTGATTTTTCTAGGGTGGTCTCATAGCTTATTCTTATTATTTTGTCTGAAAAAATAATTTTCATAGTATATTTCTCATACTGCTTTCCTATTACTGTACAGGCATACCTTTGACTGTTCTTGGTCAATCCTTTGACTTTTTGGTCAACTTTGACTTTCTTGGTTAAACCTTGACCAACATGAAATCATGAAATTTCATCATGCCGTTTTCCTTAAAATGCCTTATACTTGGCTAAGTAATCCATCGTTAAGTCTCGTAGCTAGTTAATCGAGAACTCAAACCTATACTGTTATTCCACTCTAAACATGATCCTGACTTAGGTTTTCCTTGTTTCGAAGGAAATCTAGAGTCATCAAAATTTCTGGGTATTACACTTGGACCGAGGATTCATCCATCATAGCTTTTCACCCTATGGAGCACCAGTCTTGTTTATTAGAAAGAAGGATGGCGCGTTGTTGATGTGTATCGATTACAGAAAGCTTAACAAGATCATGATCAAGAACAAAAACTAGTTACCATGGATTGACAATCTTTTCAATCAACTTAATTAAAGGACCAACTGCCTTTTCAAAGATTGATCTTCATTCAAGATACCATCAGCTCTGAATCAAAGATGAAGACATTCCTAAGACCATTTTCCATACAAGATACAGACACTATGAGTTCCTCGTTATGTCATTCAGACTAACTAATGCTCCAACAACATTCATGGATTTAATGAATCAAGTGTTTAAGAACTACCTAGATAAGTTTGTCATTGTCTTCATAAATGACATTCTAATCTATCCAAAGAAAAAGGAGGAACACGAGAAGCACCTAAAGATTTTTCTACAAGTTTTGAAAGAGAACAAGTTGTACACCAAATTCATGAAGTGTGAATTTTGGCTGGAAAAGGTTCACTTTTTAGGACACGTTTTATGAAAAGATGGAGTATCAGTTGATCCTGCTAAAGTTGAAGTAGTAAGTAAATGGCCAGTTCTGACAAACATCACCGAAATATGAAGTTTTCTGGGACTAGTAGGCTATTATCGATGATTCATTGAAGGATTCTCAAAAATTGCAGCACCTCTCACGACACTCACCTGGAAGGGTAAGAAGTACGAATGGATGAAGACTTGTGAGGAGAACTTCCAAGAACTGAAGAAAAGGCTAACAAATTCTCTGATTCTTACAATCCTAATCACAAAATAGGGAAACTTCGTAATCTACAGCGATGCCTCCAAAATGGGATTAGGAGCTGTTCTCAGACAGAATGGGAAAGTAATTGCTTACACTTTAGGGCAACTTAAGAATCATGAAAGAAACTATCTGACGCATGATTTAGAGCTTGCGATGGTTGTTTTCGCACTGAAGATCTGGGAACACTACCTGTACAGAACTAAATGCGAATCTACACTGATCACCAGAGCCTTAAGTACATTTTCACGTAGAAATAGCTCAACATAAGACAAAGAAGATTGTTGGAGTTGGAAAAGGATGACGATTGCAAGATCTTTTATCACCCTGGAAAAGAAAACAATGTGGTGATTAGTGTGATGCCCAAACCTTTGTAGAAGGCTATTAGCAATTTTGGGACTGAGATGATTATAGGGGAAATGTTAACCTTGTCCCTCAAACCAAATATTTTGGAGAATATGAAAAGTAACTAGGAGTTTGATCCATCCCTGATAAGGACTAGAAAACAAGTTATTAATGGGAAAATTCAGAATTCAGCATTTCTGAATAAGGCATACTCCACCATCAGGGGATATGTGTTCCAAAGAATGAGGAAATTAAGAAATAGATCCTATAAAAAGCTCATGAAATACCATTTTTTGTGAATCCTCAAGCGACCAAGATGTACAAAGACCTTAAATGAAGCTTTTGGTGGCCAAAAATGAAGAATGACGTGGCAAAATTTGTGTCGAAATGCCTTACTTACCAGAAAGTAAGGCAGAGCATCAACTTCCATCTGGAAAACTACAAAAGATCAAACTCCCAGAATGGAAATGGGATCAGATAGCCATGGACTTTGTGATTGGATTGCCTAGGACATCCGACGACAATGTTGCAATTTGGGTAATAGTTGACCGATTGACTAAATTGACTCATTTTTTGCCGATTAAGCTCCGTTTCTCAGTATAACGATTAACAGAACTTTATGTAGCCCATATAATAAAGTTGCATGGGATTCAAAATCCATCATTTCAGATCATACTCACTTCAAAGTTCTAGAGAAGCGTGCATGATGCAATGGATTCAAAGTTGAAGATCAGCACAACTTTTCACCCACAAACTGATGGTCAATAGAAAGGACCATTCAGATGTTGGGAGAAAGTGCAAATCCTCGATTCACTAGTAAGATGCTGGAGAAAAGTAGCTTGAAACCACAGATTTCATTAGAAATATGACACGAGATGTGAAGCTGATCTGACAAAGGCTAGAGACGGCTCATAGCAGACAATAGAGTTACGCAGATAAGCATCATAGACCTATAAAATTTCAAATGGGAGACTCAGTTTTCCTAAAAGTTGCACCAATGAAGGGTGTGATGAGATTTGGAAAGAAGGGAAAACTAAGTCATAAGTACATTGGACCTTTTGAAATACTCAAAAGAGTCGGAAATGTTTCCTATAATTTGTCGCTACCACCAGAATTAGCCTCATTACACAATATTTTTCACACCTCGATGCTAAAAAAAAGTATGTTTTAGTCCATCCCACATATTGAATCAAGAACCTGTGGAAGTTTAGACTGATTTACCTTATGGAGACGGGTTTAAATTTTGGACTGTGAAGAGATAACCCTTCATAATAAGGTCATACCCCTCGAAAAATTGTTGTGATGGAATCATTATGTAGAGGAAGCCACTTGCGAACATGAGAAAGACATGAAGAAAAAGTACTCAGAATTGTTCTAATTCGGATGAAAATTTTTTAGGATGGTAGGTTGTAAAGTCTAGAAAAATTCCAAACTTAACCCCTTGGTTAGAAAGAGGTCAAGTTCTGAATTTTTCTGATAATCTCATGTACTAATGGAAAAAAATTTTGTGGTAATAAATCTCAAATTTCATAATTTTGAATATTTTATATTAGTAATAGCATTGGTAGTGTAATTTAACACTACAATAATTTTGCCAAGCTGAGTTACATTTGGGAAACTTTCATTACTAAAGTAAACATGAAATGCTTCCATTTAGACAATAATTGGACGACAAGTTCATGAAATTGTCCAATATAATCTAGAAAGTACACAATAAAAAGTGAAATACTATGCCAAGTGCTAGATTAGCATATCGTGCAAAAGATGTATGTTAATTAGCACCAAATTTATGAACAATAGTCTATGACTAAGTATAAAAATCACCAATACAACAAAACAATGGAAAACCCTAGCCCAACCAGTATACTGGACCGGTGAATTTAGTATAGTACCAGAGAAATTAGGGTTTTGATGCAACCAGGTCGTAATTTGATCAAATTTGAGGATTAGAACCCTAAATAAGTAATTCGAGGGTCAATTTCGTCACCGTTTGGAAAAATTTCTGGGACTGTATTTTTGTCTTGAACTGCAATTTCAAGTGGTCAAATATTGAATAATGATCAATTAAGAAGTAAAGAGCATTTATGAGCTCTACGACACTGCTAGGAAATATCTGTTGTTTGAAAATCAGAGCAAAATGGGAAAATTTCCTATACCGAGTAGCACCTTGGCTTGTATTGCAATTTCAAACAATTAAATAGTGTTTAGGATCATACAATGACTCAAGTACGATTATGGACTATATGGAACAGTTAGAGTATGAATATATCAGTTGTTCGTGGATTAGGACAAAAATGAACATTTTACACTATCAGAAAATACTACCAGAAATGTTTACGGATAAAGTTTAGACTCAAGAACAAGCATTGAGCTGCATTTTCAGTCCTGTAACAGCAGCCAACCCATGGTTTGTAGAAGGCCAATAAGTCAAGAAACATCTTTCCTAAATCAAGGAAGAGGTGTCAAAATTTTGTGGTGAAAATTTTTTTAGGTGATGTCATGGATGGTTCCCAGAATGACAAGCATTTTTTAGGGAAATCCGAATTCTTTAAGGCGTTTTGTGCCTCGATTTTTTAGGCTAAATATCACACTAAATTAGAGCTTAAGTGAGGTAGAAAAAGTAAGCAACAATTAGTGGTGGTCTATATATAGAACCAAGGCTCCATTAGCTCACACTTTTCAATTTTTTTCACCTCCCTTTCACAGTCAAAAGACAGCCATCTCTTGTCATTTTTCCCCTCAATTTTCAAGCCTCCAGGCCGTAAGAAATCATCAAGGTCTTTCAAAGGTATTATCCTAAACCACTTCCTTAAGCTTTCCAAGTTTATTTGCTAGAACTAGTGTATATTAATTTGTTATTGGGTTGTAATAAGTTTTATATTTTGGTTAGTTCAATTTTTATGTTGAATGGCTCTAGATCTAAGGGGTGATTATGTTTATGGTTATTTATGGTTATGGTTTATGCTCTAGAACATGATTCGAAGTTGTTTTGGCTAAACAACAAGTTTTAAAACTACCATTTAAATTTGTCACCGCAATCAGTCCGAACGACCTAGTAATCTTCAAAGATATAAAGGTAATCTTTAGAGAAAGTTTAGATCTACCCAAGATATAAAGGTTTCATGAAGACAAATTTGTCTAAAAATGCCTCTATTACTATGTTTCAGGCTTATGTATAAAACTGAGCAGAAGTAGTTTTTATACTGCCTAGCCACGAATTTTCATCAAAATGAATACCGTAGAGGCCGAATTAGGTTCTCAGCAAATCGTGAATGTTTTAGATCTCATTGAGACCTAAAAGTTTCATGGGATGACTTTGTCTAAACATATTCGTAAGATATGATAAGTAACCGATAAACAGACTACAAACCTGTTTTGCAAACTTGTAGCCACAGATTTTCTTGCCAAACACCAAGATAAAGTTGGCTTTTGGCATGATACGAAACAAGAAAGTTGTAGACCTCATTGATATTTAAAAGTTCCGTGAAGGACGAAATGACAAATAACCACTCTACGATATAGTTTTACATGATTTCCAGAAAGTGCTCTAAGGAGTGATTTTCATTGCAACTATTACACATACGTCTTACAGTTTTGAAAACTACTAATAAAATGTTAGTGTTATAGGTTAGAAGAAGATTTTAAATTAAAATATGGAATTTTTAGATCTTGAAAAGATTTGCAAGTTATGTGAAGAAAGTTGTTTTTACAAAAATGTCTCTAATACAAGTTGTTTTTCAGTAAGATTTTAAAAAGACCAAAACACTTTTGCAACTACGAAAATCATTTTTATATGAAATACAACATTTGTAGATTACTCAAATATGCATTAGTTGGCAGAAAGAAGTTTCTCAAATGATGTTTTTTTTTAAAAATAATTTTGTTATGAAAATCTTTTAAAATGGGTTAAAATTGTAATTTTACCCACATAAATTAAGATTTAGCCTTTTGACCACTAAAATGACACAATCCTCCTTATAGGATGTGTCAACCAGTTTTAAACACTAGAAATTAATAATACGATAAGTCAAGATTTTTCCTTGATAGAATAATTTATCTGTCGGTAAACTGAACTTAGAGCTAGATATCAGCTCTAGAGTCTTCAGAAGTGTTATATAATATTTAGTAAGAGATTTTCAGCTAGTTTAGTAACCCTTTGATATAATGGGCCTAAAGGCCCAATAACACTAGATTTTGATAATCTAGTGCTAGCCAAATCATGTAAAATAAATTGAGATTTAACTAATTAAATTTCTATAATAGAAATCTAATTGGTTAGACTAAACACTTATATACACTATGGGTGATCAAACAAGATGTAGACTTGTTAAAGCACTAGATGTATAAGACAAGCAAAATATTGTAGCATAAATCAGGTAAGTACAAGCCTCGCCAACAATATGAAAACTACAGATTTCAATCTGAAATGTTTTTATAAAATGTACCCCATGATTAATGTGATGTATAATTGAATTGTTTTATAAGATGCTAATTTTGAATGGTTTTATTCAATGCATGCTTTGAATTGTTTTAAGAATGACATGTTTTAATAAATGGAAGTCTTTAAACCATGTTTGAAATACATGCTTTCTGATATGTTTTTAAAACACATGTTTTATGAAGATATGTTCCATGATGATCTGTCCAAGTTCTATGTTTAAGATTTATGCTTAAGTGTGACATATTGAATACTTCCATGCTTGATGCAATAACTTACATGTTTTATATTATGATACATGTCTCAGTTTTATAGCTTTGAGCTTTTATGTTGTAGTATGACATACTGCATAATCATCATAAAATAACTAACAAGACTAAGACAAGATAAGTTAAGGGTGTTGTACCAACCTTCTACAAGGGGAGGATCAGTTCAATTAATTTTAGTTGATCTGAAGCAAGTCCAGTCTATGATATGTTGGGGACCTTGCAAATCCTCATAACCTGATTATTGCGGGCATCCGGTACATACCCCAAAGCCCATAAATTAGACAAGATAAGAAAATCCATAATCAATAATAATGGATAATTCACAATCAAGTATTAACGGATCATGCATGTTTTGCGATATGTTTTTATCTGTTTTGTGAGATTATGTTTGTACTTGTTAAGTGAAAACTCATAAAAAAAAATTCATACTGTAGGTAAAAAATCGTAGTGTAATAGATGGACTAGGCAGGCTGCGAACCAGATGTGAAGAATGGGATGGAATACCACTACGTTGAATTTCTGCAAATATTTTTAGTATTAAATTATACTAATTATTAATGTTTGAAAATGGTACTTATTAGTAAGTACTTATTCAGTAATGACCAGTAAGTTTGTATGTTAAAATGTTAAGACTTGTTTTGTTAATCGTCATGATATGTATTTATTTGTTATATGTCATGTAAGATGTATGTAAAAACAAAACAAAAAAACAAACAAACAAACTTCCGCAAATTTCAAGTATTGAAACTAAGTATAGTTAGTAAGTGATTGTAATGGCCATGTAAATAGGGTCGTTACAATATAATGTAACTGAATTTTGAAGTACAAGATGAAAAGGCTAAGGAATTATCCTATTGAAGCACTATTGGAAGTTAACAAAGGGATATGGGAAAAACTTGGCAGAAATCTTTTCTTTAGCAAACACTTTCATGTATCAATATATGGTAATTCATTTGACAAATGCGAGTTCTATAGAAAGCATATAGTTTACTACAACTATTAACTCTCAATCAATATCTCCTCCTAATGAATACAAGTAAATATTAGCATAACCAACATGAATATGTAGAACTAAAAACTCGAACACCTCTTATATTGATAGGAATAACCATCTACATATACATATATACATATATATATTTTCTGTAGTTACAAGAGTGGCCTCGTTTATAGAAAATTCCGAAGCAGTGGAAGCAGCCTGGATAGTAGGCACCTCGATTCGTTATTATATGAGAATAAATCAAAATGGTGTGAAATCTTTTTGAGAAAGAACAAAATTCAAACTACACTAGAAAAAAAATTACCAGAAAAGGAGAAGTACAGAAAGATAACATGAAACAAAAAGCATTACAAACTATACATGATGTTCACGAAGAATTTTAAATGAAACAAGAGTTGTAAATCTCTGGCCAATAAGGATTGAATACAAGAGAAAAAGAGTCAGAATACCTTTTAGAGAGAGAGAGAGGACTGGAGTTGGGGATCCCACGCTCCTGCAGATGAATAGAGTTCGGGCTGGCTGGCGGCTCGGCTGGGTTTGGCGGTGGCTTGCGAGGAAAAATGATATGCTGGTTTTTGGACAAATTTTAAAAATGTCCCTCAAATCCTCAACTATATCACTGATCATCTTATTATCTAACGAATTTAAAATACGCCATTCACACCACATGAACTTGCAAATGTTCACAAAAAAGGTACTTCACTAACCTGGCATGGCATGGCATCTATTATCTATATATAATTATTAACACATCTATACATTATGTAGAATTTATATATTACACTAGTTAACAAGCACGTGCAGAATAGACAAACAAAATTAAATAAAAAAAAAAAAAAAAAAACCTTAAAATGTCACATGGCAATTTATGACTGGTCACGTGACAGATGATGGGGTTGCCACATGACAACCTCAAAGCAGTAACAAAAATCATTGTAGATAAATAATTAATACTTTTACATATTATTATTATTATTGTTATTATTATTATTATTACTACTACTGCTGCTACTGCAAGTAGTGAAAGTACGGCTCCGCTGGGGTATACTTTTGTCTGATAAATATTTAGGAACAAAAATATAATTGATTTCTTAGAAGTTTAGTTTTTATATTTAAAAATTATGCTAAAGCATTAGTTAAAAAATTATGTTGAGTGGACCTACAATCCAATTTCTGAATATGAAGTCATAAGTTATAAGTGTTATACGATTAAATAATGAATGTTTAGTTTGCAACTTTCCCAAAACAGCACGAGAGAATCAACCCTATAGAGTAGTATAATTTTCTTATCATGCAATCTAAAAAGGTTTCAAAACAAATATGTGAAATTTTGTTAAACTAAAAAATAAAGAGAAAAGGGCGTCTATTGGCCCCTTTTTTTTTTTTTTTTTTTTTTTTTTTTGCACCCCTCTACTTAAACCACTCATTATTAAGATTTTAAGTTTTAATTAAACACCTCTTTTTATTCTTAAAAAACCTTACAAAATAATAATAATAATAACCTTACAATCAAACTATAGTATTTATTCTTTTTTCACCTACCAAACCACAGCCACTAAACCAATGTTAGTTTTTTTTCTCCTATATTTTCCCACTCACCAATCAAATCCCACATTCTTTCTTTCCTTCTTTCTTTCTTTTCTAAACATCCCACGTTTTATTACCCATCATCTTTTTTTTTTTTTTTTTTTTTTGTTCAAAACATGGTAAATACGAACTCAAAAAATAAGAAAGCTCTTCAAAAATTAGTAAACAAACTCAAATAACAAAACAAAATCATTTAAAGATTCGATTAAATGTTATCAAGTAAAAAATACACTTTACTTCTTCATAGCACAATTCATATTGGAAATCATATTGTATTCCTTTGAAAAAATGAAAGCAAGGACATGCAAATACTTAAAAAATAATAATAATAATAATAACAAATAAAAACTACAGCAGCACGAATAACGACAAAAAAAATATTGGAACAAAACTACATACATAAAGCAAATATAACATATATATTTATAATTTAAAAAAAAAAAAAAAAACCCCCACCTATAGTTATACGACTGACAACATGAAAAAGCGACATACACCAAACTAAACGGCAGATATTGTATTACTCTACAAGAGAGATCAAAACATATTAAACGAATTTAAAAAATAAGAAAACACTAGTAAAAAAGAGGATATCATGACAGTTTTTAACCATCGTGGTATCTTTTCCACGATGGTTTTTAAACCATTGTGGAATAGACAATTTTGGTGCTAAATGAGGGTTAGATAGGGTTATCCATGATGGTTTTTTCAAAAAAACCGTTGTAAAAAATTTATCATTCTACGACCGTTTTTGATAAAAACGGTAGTGGTAGTAGATTAACATACCACGACTATTTTCATAAAAAACAGTCGTGGTAAATTAACAAACCACGATCGTTTTTATCAAAAACGCTCATTGAAAAAACAAATTCACAATTCATGTGATTTCCCACGGGTGACAAATCCCGTTTGTTATCCATTGCACAGCCCATATTCAAATAATAGTTAATCTTCAATCAATTTTGTGTCACAATGTACAATAATTATTACAAAAACATACACTACATTATAAAATTTATAGATTGTTTTCTAACTATATTGGATGAACCGTGATAAATGCACAAAACCACACTTTTGCTCATATAATTTATTAGATAATTTATGTTTTAAATGAGTATTGTCATAATATTAATTCATAATATTCTACTTTGGAAATAATTATTATTTTGTTTATTTTGATTTATTTTGTTTTCCTTTCCTCTCCCTCTTTTTCCTTTCTTTTCCTTTTCCTTTCTTTTCCTTTTTCTCTCCTTTCTTCCGCAAGAATAGCCATTGCTTGGCTCAATCCATGTGCACCACTCCAAGTCCGTGGCCCAAGCCATCGTGACTTTAGCCCCAACCCCAGCTCCTTCTCTAGCTGGCCCAGCGTGAGTTTTGGGCCAAAACTCTAGCCCAGACCACAGCCCCAGCCCAGCTCCTCCTTCACTCAAGCTCGGGCCCGTGATCCCAAGCCTGCAGCTCCAGCCCAACCCGTGTAAAATCAGCCCCATCTGCTCCCTCTAGCTGCAACTCTAACTCTAAGCCCGCAATCCAAACAACTGTAGCACCAAACCCAGCGCGAGTTTCAGGCCGAAACTCCAGCCCAGCTGCCAACTCCACCATGACTCCAACCAGTTTACCGCGAGTTTCTGGCTGATTTACCAGCCTAGGTGGTAGATTTGTTGGGCGAAAAATCCTCTCTAGTGGCTATAAAATGAGGGTTCCTCAAGAGGGCGAGTGTGTTGTATTTTTAATCAATTTTTGGTGGAGTTTATAGCCAAGAAATAGTCATATTTTTATCTCTTTTTCTTCTATTTTTCTTTAGAATTTTTGTGAGAATGTTGAGCATATTAGGCTAAATTCTCTTAGTGAAACTAGAGATGAACTCATGTGTTAAGTATTCCAATTGAGGTTTTGTTTGTTTGATTTTATAATGCATATATATTTGAGTGAAATATTCTTGTCTATTTTCTAATTTTCTTTGAATGCTAAATCTTATGTGCTAAGTTTTTATATAGATTCAGTCATGCTCTTTCTATGTAAATTTTACCATGTTATGTTTTGTAACTAGAATTATTTTATAAATTGATCTTTTACTGCAATATTGTCAATTTGATATATTGTCGATTTTAGATAATTTATAATAATAATCTTTTTGGTCTTAACGTGAGAAGTCTAATTCATTTGAATACTTTTGTTGAATCAAAACTAAAATTGGAAAACAATACACATGAGGGATTCTTGATGCTTTACTACCTTTTGATTATTGAATTTTTCTCCATTTTAAATTACGCTGTCTTCAAATTTGTTTTAAAAATCACAAAAATACTTCTTCTTCTTCTTTCTTTGATTACTTATTTCTCTTACACTTTTATTCTGCTAATCTCTTCTTGTTTGCTTTTATCACCTCCTCGTGAGATCGACCGTCGTAATTGTGTTACAATCGACCGCTTGTTTTTGTACACGTTTGGGCGTAATCAAATTTTGGTGCCATTGCTGGGGAGGCACAAAGAAGCAACATTGATCAGTAGATATTAAGCCAAAGAGGTAAGTACATTTTTGTTTTTATTTTTATTTTTTATATTTTTTATTTTTTTGTAGTTTTAGTCATGTGTTTTTGTTTACAGATTGATTAGTCAAGTTTGATAACTACATTTTTGTTAGTGTGTTTTGCATATTCTGTTTTTATTTTCTTTGGGTTTTTGTGTCTTAGTGGTCAGTTTCTTTGTTAGTTAGCATACGTAATAAGTAATTTATAATTTTATTGTTTATTTATTTATATATATTTTTTTATAACATTACTAAACAATTAGAGTTTTATGCATTTTTGTTAGAATTACGAGTAGCTAGTTTCTTTTGTTAATTAATGACTTCATTTTGTTTTTCTGTTAAGTTTTATTGGTTTTATTTTGTTTTGTCAGAATAGAAGTTTTTCTTTTACTTAATGTGTTTTGTTTTATTTAGCTAGTTTTCATTTAAAAAAAACTTACTGTTAGTGTTTTCATTAGTTTCCATTTTTTTTAAATTCTTTTTACATATTAGTTTATTAGTTAGAGTTTTTATTAGTTTAATTTTTTTTAACGTTTTAAAATTTTTTTTAAAAAAATTACTGTTCATATTTATATATATATACATTTTTCTTTTTTTCTTTTCTTCCGGTTAGGTAAAAAAAAAAAAAAAAAAAAGGTAACTTATATCAGTTAACTTATATTAACCGTGCAATTGATTTTTAATTTTGTCATTTTGTCATTTTAGGTAAGTAACTTATATAACTTACTGTTTTGTAATCTGTTACTTTTCATAACTTAATATTTTGTTTTATTAGTAATTATTATAGTCATCTACTTTCTGTTAATTAATTAATTTATTTTTTTCTATTGTTACGTTGTAATTTTAATATATATTTTTTTCTTCTCAGTTTCATTTGTTTTTAATATTAGTTTTGTTTTGAAAATATAACTTTTGTTCTTTCTATTTGAGTTGATAGATTTAATTACTTCATTGTTGTTATTATTCGTAGGTTTTATATTAGGACTTTAATTTTATACTTTCAGAATTGTTGATCATTTATCATTTTTCTTTATTGTTTAGAATTGTCTAATTAATTTTCCATTCATTTAACCTGTATTAATTTTTAGGTTTCAAGTACTTCTTAGGTTACCAATTTAGTGTTAATAAATTAGGGCTCATAATTTGTGTAACCTTAGATTTTAGTATAGCATTAATTTAGGATACTAATTTCTAACATCTAACATTTCATAAAACACGCCATAAAATTTAATAAATTTTGCAAGCAATTGTATGGAAACGTTGAAAAGTACAAACTAAGGGAGTTTTGTCTAAGAGATTGGTTTCTATTAGCGCTCTACGCCACCAATTTTTCCTGGGAACGTTGCTCTGTCTAAGAGGTTAGTTTTTAAGGAGGCCTTGCCCCACCAACCTTTCCTGGGAGCACTCTTAGGGGTTGCGATTCACGAATCTACATGATTGTTCTTTTTGTAAAATAATTTTCTTTAAAAAAAATTCAAAAATTAAAAAAAAATCGCTCAAGGTGAATGAATCGTTATAGAAACGAACTAGGGATATTTGCAAGAAGACTTGAAGACCCTAGTGAAGTTTCTTCTTCTACACCTAGCCTTCCTCCATCTCCAAACGCTTTAGCAATTCCAAATCCTTTTGCGATGGCTCAAATCGAGGAGGTCTAGCACAAGACATTGAACGACTACCTTCACCCTACACGTACGGCCACACCATCATTCAAAATGTTTCCACCTAATATGCCGAATTTGGATTTCAAGCCAGGTATGATTCAACTTTTGCCGACCTTTCATGGGTTAGAAAACGAAAATCCGTACGTGCATATTCGGGAGTTTGAAGAGGTGGTGACCACTTTCCACAACCGAGCTGAGGCTGTAGATTCTGCATGATTGAAGTTTTTCCCTTTCTCTCTGAAGGACAAGGCCAAAAGCTGGTCGTATTCTTTGCAACTTAGGTCTATTGGAACATGGGAATAGATGACAACTGCGTTTTTCAACAAGTATTTCCCACACCATAAGACTAATGGTTTTAAACGACAGATCTCGACCTTTACTCAGAAGGACAATGAAACTCTCTATCAAGTTTGGGAGCAATTTAAAGATTTGTTGAATCAATGTCCCCACCATGGTTACGAGAGTTGGTGCCTCGTCAGTTATTTCTACGAAGGACTCACAATCTGAGAGCATCAATTTGTGGAGATGAAGTGCAATGGTGAGCTTCTCCAAAAGGAACCCGAAGAGGCTTTCGAGTATCTCAATGAGCTAGCCGAGAAAGCCTACACATGGACTGGACCAAGTGCTACTGACAGCACCAGTTGATCTCGACCTGCTAGAGTCTACCAACTAAGAGAAGAGGATAACCTCAAGGCCCAAATCGAGTCTTTGACATGACATATTAAGGCCCTCAAAACCAAGGAAAGTAGAGGAATCCATATGGTCATAAGGGCAGAGTCACAAGAGCCATGCTTCATTTGTGGAGGGATGAAACATTTATCTAAGGATTGCCCTACTTATAATGAAATGAGAGGGGGTTACAAGGAGCAATGTAATGCCTTAGGGACATACAACATGCCTTTCTCTATCACATACAATCTTGGCTGGAGGAACCATCCAAACTTCAGTTGGAGAGATTCTAATCAAACACAGCCATTAGGTGGACAATGGAGAATGGAGCAACAGCCACAACCACCAAAGGCGAATTCTACACCTCAGTATCATGCACAACTGCCGAGGAGTTCTCTCGAGAATACCTTGCAATCTTTCATGGAGGCACAGACTAGGATGAACAAAAAGTTTGAATCACTTTTCACGCAAATGGTGGAAGAAAGTAAAGAGATGAAAAGCCAAATCACAAAGCTGACTAGTGCCTTGGCTATTCAAGAATGAGGCAAATTTCCTTCTCAAGCTCAATCCAACCCCACGGGGCAACACATGGCACAAACCTCCAACTTTGAAGGGCGAAACATCAAGGAGGTCAATGCCATCACCACTCGTAGTGGCAAGATTCTGGATGAACCATCAAGAACTACCGTCACTTCAAGTAGTCAAGAAGTCGCCCTCAAGAAAGATGAGCCAACTGAACTTCCAGTAAAGGTGCATTTCCCCCAAGCTCTGTGATCTGCTAGGAAAGTGCTGGATAGTCAAAGTGATCCTAGAGCATTTGACTCAAGTAAAGATTAATCTTCCTTTGCTTCATGTGATCAGGTGTCGGCTTATGCCAAAGTTATCAAGGATCTATGCACCGTCAAAAGGAAGCACCACATTAAGTAGACCGCCTTCTTAACGGAACAAGTGAGTGCGGTGATCGAGCATAAGGCGCCGCCCAAGTACAAAGATCCTGGTTGTCCCACCATCTCGTGCCAAATTGGGACTCAGGAATTTGGCCAAGCTTTGCTCGACCTTGGAGCGAGTGTCAATCTCATGCCTTACTCTATCTACTCGCAACTTGTTCTAAGAGAGATTAAGCCCACATGTATGGTTTTGCAGCTGGCCAATCGTTCGATCAAGAAGCCTCGGGGTATAGTTGAGTATGTTCTGGTTCAAGTTGAGAAGTTTTATTACCCCGTTGATTTCCTTGTCCTAGATACCCAATCTGTGGTGAGCATAGAATCCAAGATTCCCATCATCCTTGGTAGACCTTTCCTTGCTACAGCCAATGCTTTGATCAACTATAGGAATGGTCTAATGAAGATATCTTTCAGGAACATGACCTTGAAGATGAATGTTTTCCACATTGCAAAGCAGCCACATGATGATGACGAGTGTCACCAAACATTTCTTATCGACACACTTGTCTCAGAGGAGGTTCAATTGCATAGCAATTCTGATAATCTTGATAATCTCCTCCATAATTTTGAATCTGATAGTTCCGATCCTTGTGAGTTGGCCAACAATGTTACCATCTATAAAGAGTCACAAGGCAGAGGAACCAAGTTTTGGCAACCATGTTTCGAAGAGCTTCCTCGAGAGAAAGAAAAGCCAAAACCATCCACCGAAGAGATCCCAACACTTAAGCTGGCGCAATTGCCTAAGGGTCTGAAACATGTCTTCTTGGGAGCTGGTGATACCTTTCCTGTTATCATTTCATCTAAACTTGACGCATCACAAAAGCAGTGGTTAGTCAACATGCTACGAGAGCACAAGGCTGCATTAGGTTGGATGATTGCTGACATTAAGGGTATTAGCCCCTTAATTTGCTCCCATCACATCTTGGAAGACAGGGCTATTCGACGAAGGGATCCCCAAAGGAGATTGAACCCAATGATGAAGGAAGTTATGAAGAATGAGGTCTTAAAGCTTTTGGATATAGGTATCATCTATCCAATTGCTGATAGCAAGTGGGTCAGTCTAACTCAGGTAGTGCCCAAGAAATCGAGGGTGACAGTGGTGGAGAACGAGAAAGGGGCTCTTATCCCCACAAGGACTGTTACGGGTTAGCGCATGTGTATCGACTACCAAAAGCTGAACGCCACCACCCACAAGGATCATTTTTCACCTCCGTTCATCGACTAAAGCCTACAACGCGTGGCTGGTCATCCTTTCTACTGCTTTCTTGATGGCTACTCAGGTTATTATCATATCGAGATTGCATTGGAGGATCAAGAAAATACTACTTTTACCTGTCCTTTTGGTACTTATGCCTTCCGACGCATGTCATTTGGACTGTGTAATGCGCGGGCCACCTTTTAGAGGTACATGATAAGCATTTTCAGTGACATGGTTGAGAAATATATGGAAGTGTTCATGGATGACTTGACCATCTTCGGCAATTCCTTTGACTCATGCCTTCTCAACTTGGAAGCTGTTCTGACAAGATGTGAACAGAAAGGTCTCGTGCTCAACTGGGAGAAGTGTCATTTCATGGTACCATCTGGCATAGTCTTAGGGCATGTTGTTTCTGAGAAAGGGATTGAGGTCGATCAGTCTAAGATTGAACTTATCTCTAATTTGCCCACCCCCAAGTCAGTGAAAGAAGTTCGGTTATTTCTCGGGCATGCTGGTTTCTATAGGAGGTTCGTACAGAACTTTTCTATGATTTCTCAACCATTATGTAATCTCCTAGCCAAAGATGCCATTTTTGAGTGCACGCAAGAGTGTGAAGATGCCTTCTAAATGCTCGTGGTGAAGCTAACTTCTGCCCCCATCATTCAGTCAACGGATTAGAGCTTACCATTCGAGATTATGTGTAACGCAAGTAACCATGCCGTTGGAGCAGTCCTTGGTCAAAGAAGAGAGAAAAGGGAAATCCTTTGTAGTGTATTACACAAGCCGCACTCTGAATAGTGCTCAATTGAACTATTGTGTTTGCACTTGACAAGTTCCGTGCATATCTGATTGGTTCACCCATCACCATCTTCACATATCATGCAGCCCTTAAGTATCTCCTTTCCAAAAAGGATGCCAAGGCGCGATTGATTAGGTAGATCCTCTTGTTGCAGGAATTTGACATCACAATCAAGGACAAGAAATGAGTCAAAAACATTGTGGCAGACCACCTTTCTCAACTCGAATTTAGTGACCCCGCTAACGGTCCTGCTATCCGAGATGTTTTGCCCGATGAACATTTGTTCGTTGTCACTAAGCTACCTTGGTACACTCACATCGTCAACTACTTGGTGACCGGCGAGCTTCCTGCTAATTGGAGTGCTCAAGATAAGCGAACATTCTTGGTCGAGATTCGCAACTTCTACTGGGATGATCCATACCTTTACAAATACTGTCCCAACCAAATCATAAGGCGGTGCATTCCTGATGACAAGATTCATAGTATTCTAAACTTTTGCCATAACGATGCATGTGGTTGTCCCTTCTCCGTGAAGAAAACTACCACAAAAATCTTGCAGTGTGGTCTTTATTGGCCCAGTTTGTTTAAAGACACTAATGAGTTTTGTCACTCTTGTCTGAGGTGCCAAAAGTTAGGTGCTCTGTCCCATTGCCGTATGATTCCCTTGAACCCAATTATTGTGAT
Source organism: Ficus religiosa (assembly GCA_024759925.1). Lineage (NCBI taxonomy): Eukaryota > Viridiplantae > Streptophyta > Magnoliopsida > Rosales > Moraceae > Ficus > Ficus religiosa. Next base: position 6,309 of record JAFMPE010122690.1, on the reverse strand, counting down.
AGAGATATTCGATTGTTGGGAGATAGATTTTATGGGACCATTTCCATCTTCTTCTGGTTATCTTTACATTCTCCTTGCTATGGATTATGTTTCTAAATGGGTAGAAGCTGTGCCATGTCGAACCGATGATAATGCAACAGTTGTGAAATTTTTGAAAGAGAATGTGTTATCTAGGTTTGCTACTCCACGTGCCATCATCAGCGATCAAGGAACTCATTTCTGCACCGTTCTTTTGAGGCTCTGATGCACAAATACGATGTGATCCACAAAGTTACAACCACTTATCACGCACAAACGAACGGCCAAGCTGAGCTGGCAAACCGAGAAATCAAACAAATCTTGGAGAAAACGGTAAACCCCGACCGCAAAGATTGGTCTTCACGTCTCTTAGACGCTCTTTGGGCATATCGCACTGCTTACAAAACCACCCTTGGGATGTCTTCCTATAGGCTTGATTTTGGAAAAGCCTGTCATTTACCTGTAGAACTTGAACATAAAGCTTATTGGGCTATCAAAGCCCTTACCTTTGATCTCATTAATGCAAGTATCCAAAGAAAGCTTTAGCAGTCCGAAATTGAGGAATTAAGGAACGATGCAAATGACAACTCCAGGATCTACAAGGCAAAGATTAAGGCAGCTCATGACAAGCATATTTTGAGAAAGAACTTTGAGCCAAATCAGCAGGTGCATCTCTATGACTCCCGTCTGCATCTCCACCCAGGTAAGTTGAGGTCACGGTGGACTGGTCCATTTGTAGTGAAACAAGTCTTTCCCAATGGTGCTGTCGAAGTCGAGGACCCAAGCAATATGAGGATTTTCAAAGTCAATGGTCAAAGACTGAAGCATTACATTGAGCGAGTGAGCTAGGCTGAAGAAATCATTCTTGAGGCCCTGGTTCATGAGTAGTTTGCTTTCAACCCTTTTCGTATCATATTTTTGTTTATTTGTTTTGCTTGTTTGTTTTATTTTTGTGTGTTTTGTGTGCTTTTATTTTTTGATTTGTTTTAATGTGTGATAAGTGAGCTTTTACTCACTTATTTAATGTCTTAAAATTGGATAATTTGCAAAATCTTTAAGTTTTTTTTTTTTTTTTGGTTGGTTTAATGTATTTGTGAGTGTTTCAGATAAACAAAGAAAATTTTAATTTTGGAAGAAAATGAGATGAAAATCAAGTTTTAGCTCGTAGCGGAGGCGCGGTCACACCTCTTATGGCGCGTGCCTACCAGCCTGCGCGGCGCGCACTCCAGGTACGCCCCCCTCAACCTCCAAGCACGCGGTCGCGCGCTCTGGTTGTATCATTATTTTGGTTAACATGAGCTTGGGATTGGGGTTTGGATCATTCTTTACTGGTTGTATTGTATCTATTTTCGTTGTTACTAAAAAAATAAAAATAAATAAAAAAAGCCCCAAGTATTGTTGAAATAAAGAAGTTTGGGGGTAAAAAAATTTTTTTTTTAGTTGTTTATATCGTTTTTTTTTTTTTTTTTTTGGAATGGAATGGTGATTGATTGAGTTGATGCAAAATCGGGGATTTTGGGGTTTTTCATTGAACCAGATATTGAGGGTACAAGGCGTGCTTAGGGTGATTTGAGCTTAAAAATTTTCTTTTTCACCTACCCTTTACCTTAGCCTTACGTTACAAGCCGTAGAAAGTCCTATTGATCTTCAATGTTACACTAACCTACGTTAGTGGAAAGCAACGCTAAATTGGGTCTATGGTAGTTCTTAAGGGCATCATATAGCGATAAGTTCATGAACCTCCTTGATGCATAAATCAATCCGGTGTTTGATCGGTTGGGTGGTTTTGACCTTCACACACACATGAGTCTTGGGTGGATTTTTGCTAGTGTTAAGTGTTGAAATTCTAGATAATCACAATAGTTGATTTTCCTTTCGAGCTTAAGACAATTGTAGATTTTGAGGTAAAATTCATGGTTGTCAATTTTGTTACTCAGCTTCACACTGATTTTATTTTATTTTATCCTCTATTTTTTTTTTTTGGCTCCAGGACTAGCAAAATTCTAAGTTTGGGGGTATTTGATAAGTGAGCTTTTACTTACTTATTTAATGTCCTAAATTGGCGTGCCCAATTAGAGCACGGCTGCGTGCTCCAAGGCAACCAGCGCACACTTTCTCTCTGCTTGAAGCTCCCACGAACAAAAAAAGAGAAGTGGCACGAAAAAGGGGAGTTTTTTTTAGGGGAGAGAGGACTCAGAACCTGAAACGAAAAAAGAGAGAAGCTTTCTAGGGTTTGAGGGTTTTTCTTGGAGATTCAAGGAGATTGAAGACTTGGGAGCTTGTTCTTCAACTAGATCTTCTTCTTTCTACTCTTCTCCCTCTTTGTAGCTCTTGAACTTGCATTTGCTCTTCGATTTCGTGTTTGAATATGGGTTTGATGTTTGTATCAGATTTTGTTTTGGATTTGAGAATTTTGATGTCTAGCTAACTTTCTAAGCTAGGGGGTATGATGTAGTTTGATGATGACTTTGTTATGATAAATTTAATGCTTGTTGATTGAATCCCATTCCGAATTGTTTGTGTTTCTCTTTGCTTGTTCCTAATTTTATTTACCATTGAATTAGAGCTATTAGATGAGTGAATTTGTGCTCGGGAGAGTTATTTTCATATGTTGAGACCTGGGAAGCACAACCCATAGTAATATTGAGTTCAGGAGGCTAAAATAACTTGGGTAATCACTAGAGTAGGGTTGCTTAATGAGTGCTTAATTGCTTGAGTTAATAAGGATATTTATTTGATTAATTTTTGCATATTATTTTACTCGATACTCGGGAGAGGGAGTGAAATTAAAATTTGTTACCTACGATTAATGATTTGAAGGAATTTGATTACCAAGCATTGAATTGGAGAGGCAAAGTTAAGTCAAGTGAAATCAAAACCCCCTAGCCTTACACACCATCGAGTTCCCTTCAATCCACATTTTTGATTGCTTTTATTTTGCTTAATCTTAGTTTTATTTAATTGTCTACTTTAGTTACTTGTTTCAAATCCCCTTAATTTCATTAGCTTAGATAAAATTGAGTTATTTTAATTGTAGTACTTAGTTAGTCTTTCTTAATTTCAATCCCTGTGGGACGATTCTCAACATTTTGTCACTTTATTACTTGTGGCGATTCATTCACTTGCGAGCACACACAAAAATAAACATGCAACAATGTGCTTTTATATTTGTTTGTGTGTTTTGGAGAATCAGATCAAGTAGCTCATCTATGTTCCTACCGTCATCATCCAGGTGTTCTCTTTCCCTGTCTTCTTCACATTTGTACATATTTTTAGACATTGAGGACACTATCTGATTTTTGGTTGGGGGTGGTGAGCATATTCATGCATGAGTTTAATTTTTGTCATTTTGGAATTTGGATCAAAATTTTTGCAAAGTTACCTAAAGTGTGATTTCAAAATGTTCGGTTTGATTCAGTTTTTGTTATCTTGACTATTAAAAAATGATTTCCAGAGTTCTTTTTGTGCACATGCTAAACCTTGTGATAAGATGGTTGTTAACACATTTAGTTGAGAAAAATTCTCGAGTTTTGAGAGTTGAGAAAACAGCTTTTTGAACTTTTATTGATCTTTTGAGTTAGTACAATCATTATTTGGAACATCACTACTTAACTTGTACTTTTGCTCGATGGATGGTTTTTGGTTAGATAGAATTAATCTTTCGTAATAGAGCCTTGTTCTGTAAATATTTGTCATTTTTTTTCTATTGTTTAAAAAAAAAAAAAAAAAAAAAGAGCAAGAGCAAGAGCAATCATTTCATCGTCACTATTCATGTAGTTCAGTTACAATCTCATTTGGTGTTGTATAGCAATCAAAAGAATTCCTCACTACATTTGTTCTATTAAGCATGATGTCTCTTGTTAAAAAAAAAAAAAAAAGGTGGTGTAATGCTATTAGCAGTCAAAGTGTTGTATATTTGTTTGTTTGTATTTTACGGCTCCTCGCTTATGTAATTTTCTATTTGATCCGAATGAAATCCTGAAAGCTGGTTTATGGTGTGAGTGGTGTAATGCTCCGAATATTTGAATCGCCTATCATTTGATCAATGGTTGTTTATTAGCTTATCCTTAAATTGCCTTCTCTTATTTGAGTGTTGACTGATTTCTTTCCAACTCCATGAGTGAAAACCTCTGCACTAAAATATTTCCAACACCCGTGAGATAATGGAGTTAAGACTTTCTCTTGGTGAATTTTTTGATGCTATTTATGTTATGGACAGTGGTAAAAAGGTATGGTTTTGTGCACACACACACAACTCTGGAGTAATGAATGAAGTAGTTTTGATAGCATTTTTTGGTTTCTTGCTGATGTTTTGTTTGAGTGCTTAGATCATTTTGCAGGTCGATTTGAATTTTCAGCTTAACTTGATTTTTCTTGCACTTGAATTGTTAGAGACTAACAATAAGCTGGTTGAAGGTTGTGATAAATGCACAAAAACACACTTTTGCTTATATAATTTATTAGATAATTTATGTTTTAAATGAGTATTGTCATAATATTAATTCATAATATTCTACTTTGGAAATAATTATTATTTTGTTTATTTTGATTTATTTTGTTTTCCTTTCCTCTCCCTCTTTTTCCTTTCTTTTCCTTTTTCTCTCCTTTCTTCCACAAGAATAGCCATTGTTTGGCTCAATCCATGCGCGCACCACTCCAAGTCCGTGGCCCAAGCCCGCGTGACTTCAGCCCCAACCCCAGCTCCTCCTCCAACTGGCCTAGCACAAGTTTCGGGCCGAAACTCTAGTCCAGATCACAGCCCCAGCCCGGCTCCTCCTCCATTCCAGCCCGGGTTCATGATCCCAAGCATGCAGTTCCAGCCCAGCCTGTGTGAAATCAGTCCCATCTGCTCCCTCCAGTTGCAACTCCAGCTTTAAGCCCACGATCCAAGCAACTGCAGCACCAAGCCCAGCGCGAGTTTCAGGCCGAAACTCCAGCCCAGCTGCCAGCTCCAGGCCATTCAGCCTGTGACTCCAGCCAGTTTACCACTAGTTTTTGACTGATTTACCAGCCTAGGTGGTGGATTTGTTGGGCAAAAAATCCTCTCTAGTGGCTATAAAATGAGGGTTCCTCAAGAGGGCGAGTGTGTTGTATTTTTAACCAAATTTTGGTGGAGTTTACAATCTTATCATGAATAAGATCCCTAAATCTTATTCCATCGATTGTAGACCATTTATTTAGACTATAATCAAATTACCACGTCTTCTATGTTTGCCCCGTATACATATGGTAATCCGATATATTACCAACAGCCTAGGAGTATTTTATGTTTGCTCAAAATAATCATACAATCAACAAATGAAAGTAAATAGGACACAACTTTTTAAACATGAATAATCTCTTTTTATTAATATCAAAATGTCATATATATAGAAAATCCCTATAATTGATTTGATATACTTATGGCACATGTAGATCTCAACAATCTCTCACTTGCTCTAAGCGAGTAAATGTGACATATTGCGCATCCCCTGGCCTTTGACGTGTTCCTTGAATCTTTTAGCAGCCAAAGTCTTCGTGAACGGGTCGGCAAGATTGTCCTCTAATACGATTTTGCAAACCGTCACATTTCTACTTTCAACAAAGCCTCTGATAATGTGATATTTTCTGTCAATGTGCTTACTCCTCTTATGATACCTAGGATCCTTGGTATTAGCTACTGCTGCACTGTTGTCACAGTAAAGCACCATAGCTTTATCCATATAAGGAATGACCTCAAAGTCACCAAGGAACCTGCGGAGCCATACTGCTTCCTTAGATGCCTCACTGGCAGCCACATACTCAGCTTCCATGGTTGAGTCAGCAATGCAAGATTGCTTCTGTGACGCCCCGACTTCCCAAGCCGGGTCCGTCACCTTGCCTTGTTTACTTAAACTTGCGGAAAAATTTGGGAAATTTTTTTTTTCTTTTAAACTTTAAAAACTTTATTTTAAAACCCCTCAAAACTTTATTTTTAAAGCTTCCAACTTGAACTTCAAACTCAAGCTTATAATTGCTTGTAGGTACTTACTCGAGTACCGAACTTTCAAACCCTTCTTGAAGGCCATCATAGTCAAATTGTAGACCAAACCCGACTTAATGCGGATCAGTACCACATGAGGCCACTTGCTCGCCATTCATACACAAACTTGTCATTCACACTCAAAACATCATGAAAATATGAAAACTCTTTTTCATATAGCATATTTTACAGAGTATATTTTTTTTTCAAAATTCGTGGCGGTGACCATCCCACATTTCACAGTCCGCAGCTCCAGCCTTCCACAGTATTGCATCAGAGATTGCTGGCAG
>JAFMPE010122689.1:728-11853 GCA_024759925.1 Ficus religiosa | reverse complement strand
AAAAGGTCACTTGCTTGACTAAGCAATCATTTTTGAGTCTTAAAACTCATAAAAAGTCACAATGCTTAACAAAAACCTTAATCGGGCTCTTTCATAAATACCCTCATGGTACGGCTTAAATCTCTACACAAGAAATCGTAATATCGTAAAAATTTAGTTATTACACTTGCATAGTTGGGGAATTTTGCTCATAGCTTGTTTTTGGAGTTTGCTTCATAAATTTTAAAAGAAGAAGAAGAAAGAAATAAGAGGAAAACATGGGTTTTAATACATAACGAGAAGTTAATTAAATTTCACTTTTTTCAAGTAGAGGTTTTATATGAAATGAAGCAAAATAATATACAAAAGCAGAATAGTTGGAGGAGTTCTAGAGCTTTCTTACTCTACACGGACTCATGTGTAACTTTGAGAACACGAGTCTTGTCATCTTCTTCTCCTCTTTCACTCTCTTTCTGAAGGAGAACAATTTCAGTACTACCTGTTAAAAAAAAAAAAAAAAAAAAAAAAAAAAAAAAAAAAAAAAAAACTTGGTTACAATATTTACCAAAACAGAAATAAAAAAGATTACATAACTCAAATAGCAGAATGTCATGGTGTCCTCTAATCACAAGAAGGAAGAGAGTGGTAGTCACTGTCATTGTTTTTTTTTTTTTTTTTTTTTCTCACTGTCATTTTTATTCACTCCCAACACAAGTCTTGTATATATAATTGTTAAAGGATGAGAGTGGTGGTCATGGCTCATCACCATATAGATTTACCGACCACGGCATGACTTAATTTAGGTTATTAATTAGAAGTACTTACACAAAATGGTTAATTTTGGACACCCCCTTAAAAAATGAACACTAATACAAATATTTACAAATTTGAACAAAATTTGAAATTCATTCTTTTCTTCTTCCACATTTACCCTTTAAGCTGATTTTTTTTTTTTCAATCCAAGAGTGTTTTTTTAGTGAAAAAATAACAAACTGTCCTTATTTCACGCAATTATGGCTTCCATACAAGATTCATTTCCAAAAATATATATGTAATATTTTGTGCAAGCGTTTTACCTAGTTTAAGGAAGTTTTTCCCTTTTAATTATATGAAAATATCTATTTTAAAAAGAGAGTTTTTTCATTTGAATACTCAAGAAACACTATTATTCACTTCTTAGATTTTTGTTTTCTCTATTGAACATTTGTAAATGATTATGTTTACCATATATTTTTCATTATGATAATGACCACGTTATTTTCGATATGATAGAAACAACAAAATTGTCATATGATAATGATTGTTACTTAAACGAGTATGTTTTATTATATGATATTCATACAATAAGGACCTCTTCGTTGTATTGCATTCATTCAACTGTAACAATTTGGTCATGTGGTTTATATAATAATGATTGTATTATTTTATAGAAATAACAAAATTGTCATATGATAATGATTGTTATTTAAATGATTATGTTTTATTATATGATATTCATACAATAAGGACCTCATCATTATATTGCATTCATTCAATTGTAATAATTTGGTCATGTGGTCTATATTATAATGACTGTATTATTTTATAGAAGAACTTCATATTGTATATTTCAAGTTTTATTTTTTTTAGATCACTATCATATTGACCGTAACATTAAGTTAAAAAAATATTCATCAGATATAATTTCATAACATATTGACCTCGTCAATAAGATATTGATAGTAAATAAAAAAAAATTCAACAATAAATAAAATGTATTAATAAGTACGTTCAAATCCATGAACATGTAGGGTATATTTTAAAAGATTTTTTAATTTCTATTTTTAGATGTAGAAAAGTTACTGAAATTAATATAACTATTTTTTAGGATGAAAAATTGTGTTTTTTTTTCGTTTCTTAAATTAGATTTAAGGATATTTTTGTCAGCACAACATGATTAATTTTAATTTTTGTTCAATTTTGTAAATAAGTTTGGTTTTAGATATTTTTTAAAAGCATGGTGATAATTTGGCTAAATATGTAAATTATCCTATTAATTATGAAGAAAAAGGTGGTTATTACCATATATTTTCACCAATCACAACAAGTCTTTAGATTAGTTGATGTAGACTGGTGCTACAGACATAACGTAGGCTATACTTGTGTAATTTTGTACATGTATTATAGTTGATAAGCTTTGTTTAATCAGTCACTACTCAAAAAACAGTACATGCATGTTACAGTATAGTTTCGTTATTAAATTTTAGCGAACTAGCGCTGCTACATAAATACATTCGTGATCATGTAAATTGTTTCATGATTATCAATGAAATGTAGTTATAATCATGTAAGACATTTTATGGTTATAAATGCATAGTACAAATCCGAAAAGAAACAACTTGACAAAAAAAGTTAGTCGTAAGCAAGGATTTGAATTGCTATGCTCGATTTATGTAATGCTTAATTATAACCATTTTTCTTTTCTTTTTTTTTTTTTTTCCTTAATGAAGCTTCCAATGAATTACACTTATTGTTGTTGTTATTATTATTTTCTTGCTGAACTTGTTGTTGTTATTTGATAAGCCTGCACTAAACTCCAATCCCCCCCCACCCCCCCTCTCCCCCTCTTTTTATAATAAAGAAATGTCCTAATGAACATGAATGCATGTGCATCGCACGTGCCCAACATACCTAGTAATAAATTTAAATTATTTGTTATTAGGCTAAAGTTAAGTGTGCGTTTACGTATATCAACATATAATATATGTTATGTAATATTTGTTCATATTTATGATCTTAATCTTATTAATTTAGTGTGAACAAAATGTTTTTATTTACTACAAGTTATATAAAAATATAAATTAATAATGAAAAGTTTTCTGTATAAAAATTAAATTGTCTATATATCTTTTAGAAGAGTTGTGGGAAACAAATAATTTATTTAGTATCAAACTTTAATTTCTTTTAATGTTAGAATATTTATTTATCATTTTCTCTGGGTAAATTATAGAGTTGAACCAATTAATTATAGATTAACAAAATTTGCAAGTAAATATATACATATGTGCACATTAATATTAGTTTCGTTAGAGACGAAAGTTAAACATTTGTGTAAGAAAAATGTAATGTGTAAAGATATTTGGATTTTGTAAGACAGTGTTGATATATCTTATGCAAGTTTCAAGGGAAAGTAAAGACAATAACCATGTCAAGAGTCCTTCCTTGGTTTTTCCTCATCAGCATTCTATCTCATTCCCTTCAAGTCTATATATTTTGACTTCTGAAACTATTTGGTTGCATGTAAATTCACGTCGTTTTGCTCGGTGTGTTAAGTTTTGGTGTTGCACTCACAAAGTTTATGACAACTACTCAAAATGTGTGGATAGATGCTTGTTAAAATCTAGTTTCCTTAATTATTGCTCATGATTTTCTGGAATATTTTTTTTTTTATTGTAAATGTTACTATCATTTGATTCTATCAAAGCTATTGCAAATTAGTAAAACGGAAATCTGGTTTACGGAGGAATGAAATGTTTATAGAAAAAATATGCAGAGAATTCTATATTTCAATAATAAAAGATGATTTATAATGTTGAGAGAAAAAAATATACAAATATTTCTCTATTTCAATCACAAAATATAAATTGTAAACTTTATTGTCTTCAAGTACTTGAAAACAACGGGCCTGTTTACCTGGTCGGTAGGCCAAACATTCTAGAAACTTCTTCTCGCTTGTTAGGTCCAAAAGTTGTTTCTGAAACTGTTCAGTTGATTTATCAAAAGAGCTTTTTGTTAAAATCAGAAAAATGTGATTTTCGATAAAAGCTCTTCTTAATGTTTTATAAAATCTGTAACAAGTTATCCATCATAAATTTCATTTTAATATTTTTATTATTTATTAAAATAATTTAAAATCCTTTTTTTACCTCATAGACTCTTTGGTTTCAAACACCTTATCAAAAGCCATATGTTTTTCTTATCTTATTCTAAGCAAAAACTCTGTCAATGAACCCCCTATGTGCTAGGAGAAATTGTTCAGTGAACTACGTTCATGGTTTGTTAGGATTGGTGTTTGGTAGGTCATATATCTCATAGACGTTACTATAAAAATTGACCATTGGTAGTATAATTTTATTCTATTGAAAAGCAGCCCCACTAGATGTCTGAGATATTCGGATGACATTTACCATATAACATTGATATTTATATGTTGTACATTTTTATATGACAATATAAATGTAAATTGCGCGGGAAAATTTTTATTTTATTAGATAATATAGACTACGTTGTAATTAATTTTTATGGTTTTAGTGAAGTTTAATTATGTGAATTATGCAATAATACTTATTTATTATTTTTGATAAATTAATATCATTTTTTAATTAATGACAGTACACATGGTGGAAAATAGTTTGAGAAACTTGCACTGTAGTATGCAATCAGAAGAGGACACGTGACACCTTCCTGTATCATGTGTTGCATGTGACACCATTCATATAATAATTTTTAAGTTAAAAATACCAAAAAAATTGGGGGAAGATTTCAAAAAAAATTCCAAAAGGTTTGCAAAAGGGAACTGTACGAAATAAGTTTGAGAATGATATGCATAAATTGTGCCCATTTGATATTGTCTTCATTTGTTTTGAAAATGATTTTGTTTTTGGTATCAAAATAAAAATGATAATACCTTTGGAATGATGCTGAGATCGTTTATCGAAATTGTGTTTTGGTTATGTTTTTAAATATATTGATTTTGGTATTAGAAAAAAGATTAATTGCGTTTGGATATACTTTTGAAAACATGTGTTAAGTTATATAACCTTAAAAATGAAAATGAAAATGAGAAAACAACTTTTAACCTGTTTTCATCTTCTTCACAAAAACCATTCTCATCATTTTTTGTTTTTTGTTTTCGATTTTAAAGCATTTGCTAAACAAACAGTATTTAAAAAAAAAACATTTTCATTTTTTCTGCTCAAAAAACGTGCAAAAATGTTTCCAAAAATAGTTAAGAACCAAATGGATCTTCTTTTTCAAAATGGAAAGAATGATTGAAAAAATTGAAAAAAAAAAAAAAAACTCTTGTTATTTTTTCCATCCATTTTGAAAATGAACATACAAGCCAAATTAGGCCCTAAATTTTAATGGGATCCACCTTCTAATTATTTTACCCGTCCAAAATTCTATTCTAAAATCCCTATTATAAATTTTCTTTCGTTCTACTTTTCACTCATACCAAATGCAACATAAGGGTTTCAAAAGACTATTTGAGAGGGAAAAGAAAAAAAAAGAAAAAAAAAAGTTGTAAAAGAGTAACGAAGTAATGAGTAATTAGCCCAAATAGTCCCCAAATTCTTCATAAGGTGACGGTTTAGTTTCTATTTTATTTTTTTTGGCTGAGATGATCCTAAACTCTTAAAATATTGGCCATTATAGTTCTTTTCGTCCAAAACCGTTAAATTTCTAATGGAATCTTGCTCAAATCATAATTTTTATAGTAAAAAGACTAAAATGCCCTCCAAGACTAAACTCTCTCCCAACATTCGATCAAAAATTTCACAATCTGATCCCCCACTAGACAGAATGTGGACACCACGATGGTTGTCGTGGTAACATTTCCACGATGGTTTTCTAACTGTCATATAATCCAGGGTCGTGGAAGATTCCACGACGGTTTTTTACTCGTCGTGTAATGGGCTAAAATAAGGTCTAAAACTGGATATTTAAGAACATACGATGACGGTTTTTTGAAAAAAACCGTCGTGATAGACGAACCTACCACGACGGTTTTTAATTAAAACCGTCGTGGTAGGCCCTTCTACCACAACGGTTTTGTTGAAAAACCGTCGTGGTAAGTAATAACAAAAAAAATATATTTGCCAATTCATTTCATTTCCCACGGGTGGCAAATCTCGTGTGTTATCTATTATTACACAGCCATAAATAAAATAATAACTAATCTGCAATCAACTGGGTCACAATGTAGAACAACTAATATAACGACAGTACAAAATTTATATATTGTTTTGATTCAATATTGTATGAACCGCATGACAAATGTAGCTCACTCTTGCCTAACCAAACTTATGTCAGCATCAGTATAAAAATCCTTGGTTTGAAATGAGTCTAGTCCATCTACAGTCAAGGTTATTTCTCGCATGAAAACTAACACAAAATAACCGCATTATACATAACCTTCCTGTATAGGATAGTGAACAGTTTCAATCAACGTCTCGTAGTTGCGTCATTGTTGTATTCCTCTTCCCACCAACGTCTTCCAGTCATTAAGAGCCCTAACAAGTTAACAAATTTCAAAACAATTACAACAAAAATTATGTTATGTCAAATCAGAAACATGAATATCAAAGAATACTTACAACGTAATTAACTCTTTAAAATCATCACCCGATTTGTTTCCCAGAGGATTAAAATGCAGGACCGAGTCATCCCACGGATCAATAACTGCCAAGATCCAATGTTGGCCGCTGTTATATGGCATGAGAAACAGCTTTCCCCTTGGTGTGTTTGTTAAGATCCGTCGAATATTGTTGGCTCTCTCTCGAACGTAAACATGGCGATCTACATTCTATTGAACTGGTGAGACAAGGAATGGAGAAATAAACTTGAAACGTTGAGGAACACCTGTTCTTGCACAACAATCCGCTAAGAATCTGCAAAATAATTAGTCAAACTTGTTATGCAAAAACAACATATATATATACTCCGATCTTGGAAAAATAAGTATTGTTTAAGGATAAATCTAATACCTTATGTAAACCAATATACTGCTTGCACTAATTTCGTGAAAGGTTACGAAATGGTATACATCTTCAAACCCAATATATATAGGCATGTCATCACCAATGACAGACTGTTGTAATATTGGGCACGCTATTTGGGTACTGTCACGCAACGAACTTTGTGCGTAATATGCCAGAGGTCTCAATTCGAAGGTAATTTGGTTAAAGTCAAACGAAGGCAGTTCTTGTTGGCCCGGTTGTTGTTGTGCCTCCGGTTGTGACTGTATTTTCTTCTTCCCTGCTCTCCTTTTGGTTTGTTTGCTCCCCTTAGCTTCTCGATCAGGAGTATGATTGGGACCTCGACTTGCCTGGCACAAACTTGTTTCAAGTACGACTAATCTTTTTAGCCAAGCAACAAACCCACCAACAACTTCTTCAATATATGTGGCTTCGTTCGTCGGAATAGGTAGGAGTGCACATTTTAGTTTTGGGACTGTAATTGTCACTTGCACATTCCCCTCACCTAAAGGAATCCCATGGACTGTGTAGGTTGGAACACAATCCATGTATGCCTTGCCGATTGCAACAAGCACATCTCCTCCATTAACTAAATCAGTAAGAAAGAGGTGGCATTCCTTACTTGCATTCGACATGGGCTGCGGTTCCGACGCCCCAGCTTCTTTTTCATTTAGGGTGCAACTAGCCTTGAAGCTGTTGTGTTGATCAACAGTCGGTGCAGTCATCTCCTCGGCCATAGTCTCTCGGTTGATACCGTGCTTTGCAAAAAGTTCATGTACGGTTCTTTCCAATGCGGCAATATGTCGTTTCATATCAAAGACTTCAGCGTTTTCCCTTGAACTTTGCACAAGGTTGAAGCATTGCGACTGCTTGACAAATTTAGATTGACCCCGGATCCGACCCGACTGCTCGGCATTGCCTATCCTTGGTCAATATGTCATTTGTCCCCACAGATTCGAAACTTCCTTGTGTCTCTTGTTCACTAAGTCATCCTGTAACAATTAGAGAATATGTTATGAACTCGTAAACATAAAGGAGTGTACGGGATGAATATATAGACCATGGATTCGAAAACTGACTATTGTATCGGCAATAATTTTAAATGATGCATTCTTGAACTCTCCATCGGGTTTGACTTGTATGTCCAGCCACCTAGTATGCCGCTCTGCCCATTTTCCCGTCTTCTCGAACTGCAGGTTAATAATTACCGTTAGTAAACATAAAGGAAGAAATTGGAAGTACATCATACCATTTACACATTTTGTCCAATTAATTCATGTACATGATCTTGGTCACTTCCTATATTCGTCTCGGCCCCCGATTGATCCGTATTTGTTCTTCTTTCTTATCTCACTTCCTTGTTCGGATAGTCTTTTGAATTCTGGGGTACATCGATATGCAATGAATTTTTCCCAATCATCCTGGCTGATGGCGGGGTAATTGTGAACCACTTTTGGCGGTCGTTGCCACACAGTTTCTTCATCAATATGATCCCTGACAAAAACTTGGTAAAGATCATATCTAAAATTTTTCGCTGACTCTGCACATGACTTTAAAGCTTGTTTTTTAAATGATAACTCCACAGTGAAAGAAGTTACGACTTCTACCCACACTCTTTCTTTCCTTGGGGCTAAATCGGCACTTCTAAAGTCAGATATCCAAATGGGAATGTGCTCTCGAGCAAGCACTCCAATCCAACTCTGTAATTCATCTCCTTCCTTTCCTAATGGTTGCCCTTTTGTGTCGAATGAAACTTCAATTCGTTCTCCCTTTGTCCTAACAAGGTGAACTCTTCTCATAAGAGTTGCTCTTCGTTTACCGTCTTCATCCGGATTGAATCTAGGTGAGTTGGTTCGTCGTGGTTTTCCAATTTGAGTTTGAGTTGAGTATTCCTCCTCATGATCTTGCGACATTTTACATCAATCTAAAACAACTCCGCACCGAAACACGTTAAAAACAAAAAATCTTTGTCATTAAATCATTATAAAATTATGGCACCCAAACACATAAAAAGCAAACGAAAGCATACATTAAATCATTGTAAATCCGTGCAACTAAACATATACTTTACTTAATTACAGAAATGACACACAACCTAATCAAATAGGCATTTTATCGAACATGTCATAAGCTAACATTTAAGTCACAAAATCAACCCTTTTTTTTTCCAGAAAATTCCCAAATCCTTGCCTTACCGAAGTAATTTTAAAGCAATCTAAATCACGTCCACAATCAACAATCACCGAAGATGTAGGGAATGGATTTTGGATGGAAAATTCTGAACTCAACTATCAACAAAATCAACACTTTTTCTGGAAAAATCTCTAAACCGTCGCCTCACCCAACCAATATACAACAATCCAAAACTAAGTCTCACTTAAAGAGGTATTTTGCCGAACATGTAGTATGCACAAATTTAAATCACAAAAACAACACTTTTTTCTGGAAATTTTGTAAACCGTCGCCTCACCCAACCATTGTACAACAATCCAAAACTAAGTTTCACACAAAGATGCATTTTGTCGAACATGTAGTATGCAAAGATTTAACATGCAAAATCAACACATATTTTCATGGAAAAAATCACCCAAAATCACAACAACAATCAACAATCACCGAAAATCAAGTTTACAATCAACCAAATTCACTTCCATAAACCATGCGGTGAAAGAGAGACCTCAACTTACCAAGTACTCGAGTGTGGATACGGGCGGGTCAATCGGTACCGGCGTAGGTGACGGCCGGTTTGGTCGCGGCGATAGAGAGAGGGAGACGAGGTAGAGAGGCTGAGGATGAGAGAGAATGGAGATGGGAGCCAAGAGAGACAATGGAGGGAGGAGGCATGGCAAGCAAAGAGAGAGAATGGAGGAAGAGTTTGTATATTGAGAGAGGGAATATGGAGGGAATTAGGTGTTTATTTTGTTTTTGTATATAGGGAGCAAAATTTCCAATACATGCATGCGCGCACGGTTTTCGAAAAATATTTAAAATTTTCCGGAAAAGATACCCCGACGGTTTTTCAAAAAAAAAAAAAACCGTTATGGTATCTCTGAAGCTAAAAAACCGTCGTGGTAGCTGATTTTTTTTTTTTCAATTTCCCCTTCAATTTTTTCAAAATTTTAACACATTTTTAAAAATTCCCAGATGGAAGATACCACAACGGTTTTTTTAAAAAACCGTCGTGGTAGCCAAATTTTTTTTTATTTTTTAAAAAAACTCCCTTTCAATTTTTTTCAAAATTTTAACACATTTTTAAACATTCCCGGATGAAAGATACCATGACGGTTTTTTTTAAAAACCCTCATGGTATCTCAAGCTACCACGACGGTTTTGTTAAAAAACCATCGTGGTAGCCAAAATTTTTTTTATTTTTTTTTTTAAAAAATCCCTTTCAATTTTTTCAAAATCTTAACATATTTTTAAAAATATCCGGAAGAGATACCACGACGGTATTGTCAAAATTCCCTTCTTTGCAAAATTTTTACAAATTCCGGTCACATACCACGACGGTTTTTTCTGAAAACCATTGTGGTTTATTAGACACCACGATGGTTATTAAAAAAAACTGTTGTGGTATTGTGACCGGAAATTTTTTAAAATATATTTTTTTCAACTATAATCCCATAGGCGGCCAAACCTGTGTGTTATGCATGAACCAGCCCATAAATAACTCATGTTCTTGTATTCATTCATACAAAGGCATATATAAATAATATAATATGCACAATTAATAAAATAGTTAACACAACTTATAAATTATATACAACGAAAAAAAAAAAAAACACTATAAGTTTTTTTTTTTTTTTGTCTTTTTAACACGTGTCCACTTGACATCTAATGTGACGCCCCGACTTCCCAAGCCAGGCTCGTCACCTTGCTTACTTGATTTAAACTTGCAGAAAATTTGGGGGAAATTTTTTTTTTTCTAAAAACTTTATTTTAAAACTCCAACTTGAATTTCATACTCAAACCCATACTTGCTTATAGGTACTTACTCGAGTACCGAACTTTCAAACCTTCTTGGAGGCCATCATAGCCAAATTGTAGACCAAACCTGACTTAATGCGGATCGGTACTACACAAGGCAACTTGCTTACCATACATGCATAAACTTCGTCATTCACACTTAAAAATCATGAAAATATGCAAACCCTTTTTCATATAACATATTTTATAGAGTATATTTTTTTATTTTTTATTTTATATTTTTTTTTAAATTCGTGGCAGTGTCCATCCCACATTTCACAGTCCGCAGCACCAACCTTCCATAGTATAGCATCAGAGATTGCTGGCAGGTTGTATACCTACGGCATAGACGTAAGACGTGAGCTTTCGCTCAGCAAGTATAACTGTTACATCCGCGACACAAAACATGTCATTATGCATGAACCAATTATGACCTCTTATGA